>QKYT01000286.1:30317-42322 GCA_003550305.1 Glomus cerebriforme | reverse complement strand
GATTTTATGATATTAAATATATTGCAAAAGGCGGGTTTGGCAAAGTGTATAGAGCAATTTGGATTGATGGTCAAATTGTAAATTGGGATAATAAAAATCAAAAATGGGATAGACGTTATCCCAATGGTTTTGTAGCTCTGAAAAGTTTAAATAACTCAAAAAATATTACATCAGAATTTATCAATGAGGTATTCAGTTTATTAATTTGTTTATTAAATTTTTGAAATTAACGACGGAAAAAAATTTTAACATTCAATGAAATTTATGAAATTTTAAAATCAAATTTTTTATTTTATAATTATATTTTTAGATTACGTCACATCATAAAGTTATTGATGGTTTCATTATTGAATTTTTTGGAATAACTCAAGACCCAGAAACAAAAAATTATATTATGGTTTTGGAATATGCAAAGAATGGAAGTTTACGAAATTATTTAGATACAAATTATAATAAATTAAATTGGAGAAATAAGCTTGAAAATTTAAGGGATATTATACTTGGACTTGAGAAAATTCATGATGAAGAGTTAATTCATCGAGATTTACATATTGGCAATATACTTAATACACATTATAGTGGAGATAATTTTACTTGTATAACTGATATGGGATTATGTAAACCAGCAGATTATAATACACTAAAAAATACAACAAAAAGAGTTTATGGTGCTTTACCTTATATTGCTCCAGAAATTTTAAGAGGACAAAATTATACCAAGGCTTCTGATATTTATAGTTTTGGTATAATTATATATGAAGTATTTTCTGGATTACCTCCTTACCATAATGTAAGCCATGATGAAAATTTAGCAATAAAAATTTGTCAAGGACTTAGACCAAGGTTTAATATTAAAGTACCCCAATTAATTATACATTTAATTAAAAGATGCTTAAATGCAAATCCATTAAATCGACCAACAGCAAAAGAAATTGAATATATTTCATACCAATGGTGGAATAAATTTGATGATCAAATAGAATTACAAAAACAAATTAAAGAAGCAGACGAAATCAATAATAGTTTATCAATTGATAAATTATGTTCTACTAGTTTATCATATGAAACACATTCAGAAGCTATTTATACCAGTAGATTACTTGATTTTAAAAATCTTCCTGAACCAAAAAATTCTGATGATTATTTTAAACAATATGATAATATAATTAGTCTTAAATATTCAGGTAAATTATTTATTTTATAAATATTCAAAAAATTAATTAAATTATCCGTAAAATAATCAAATAATTTTATTTCATTAATTAGAATCTTTACAGATCAAAATATCAAATTTAAAAATTAGCGTTGATGATGGTAAATTTAACATATAATTAATATCTTTGTTTTTTTTATTCATAATTTAATATATTATTAATTTTTTTTTAAAAAAGATCAAAGTGGAAGCCGAAAGCGAAGGAAAATTTGAAGACAGAAGAAATTCAGTATTAATATCAAGAAAAAATTTTATAGATTTTATTATTTTTTTTTGTTTAAAATTCAGCCTAAAGTATTTACATTATTTTATGGGTCTGGTTATATTATATATATTTCATATTTTTTAACTAACATTATTAAATAAATTATAAATTATTGATTCGGTATAAAATTAAATTGTTTTTTTTTTATAATCGACTACATAAATAAAAAAATTTAGAATATCAATAAATAAAACCCTAATATTCGAGAAAAGAAAAATTAGTGAAATATAACAATTAATTTCTTAAGGATAAAAATAAACGAAAAAAAGTATTCATAATTTTTATCCCAACATTCGAAGTCACGTGCATATTAATTCTGGCCGGCACTATAAGTCTATTCAGAGTTACAATCTATATAATTTTTACTAAAGAAACGATGTTATGGTCTTTTCAGAGCTCCAATATATAAAAAAACTGCAAAAAAGAGAAAATGAAACTAATATATTGCACATGTAAATATATAAAAATTTCATCTAAAAATGAAATTAGAGACTGATGAATAATGCAAAGCATATTTGACTAGAAATGGCTCACTTTGGACACAATAGACTAAAAATTTATTCGTAAATTAGGAAACGAGTCTATAAGAAATATTTTAATTGATTTTTAACTATAAGCCACCAGTAAAACAAATGTTTAAATGCGATAGTTTCATTTAAATTTTTTTCACAACAATGCTGCGTACATGTATAAAAGTAATGTGTTTATTTTTTTATAAAATTGTTATAGAATTAAAATAATAAAGAACATGGCATGTTCTGTATTTATGATACCAACCTTTCAGTTTATATATATAATTTAGACAAATTATTCTTTTCCGCTTTCAAAAATAAGAAGAAATTTGGTTAGCACCATGTAGGAAGTAGCAGGTATAAAAATCATGAGTCAAGAGACGTCATTATTTCATTAATAAAATTTACGCGTAATAATGAGTTACGACAAATACTTTCGAAGTTTTAAATATCGTATATTGATAGTTATTTATCAGATAGTATCGTATATAATCACGTGATATTGTTGATAATTTGGCCGGCACTATAAATCGGCCCGAATTATCAACCATTATATTAGTTTAATCAAACAAATCTAATATTATAAACTATGGATTAGATTCAGTGCCCAGATATCGCTTTTTTGTGCCAAAGATTAAATTCTTTGAACGAAATTTTACAAAAATAATAAACCCAATAATTTAGCGCACAATAAAACAATGCCAAGAATAATACCTATATTATCAAAATAATCTATTAAAGTAAAATTTGCATAAATCTCCAATTTTATAAACGAGAACGTCATTACTAAATTCTTTTTCCGTTTAATTAATTTTACCTAATAAAAATAAAAGAAAAAAGCTTAAAATTCATTAGATGAACATGATGGATATTATTTTTAAAAGGTAATTCTTACCAAAAGCAATAAAATGTAATAATTGTTGAAATTTAAAAGGTATTATAGTTGTTGAACCTTGTTTTCCATGATACCATTCAAACGTGTTTCTACATAATAACTAGCTATTGGAGTAGCTAAATCATCCAGAGACCCGCCGAATACAATAATTTTGCTTTTAAAATAGATTAGAAATATAAATAAATATTTTATACTGTACAGTACATTATATACATTATATTGATCTTTTTTCTGGTGGATTTATGGTTGCCTATTTTAAAAAATTATACTACTAATTTAAAATTTCTTTTGAATATTAACGTTAAGTCATAATAATATTTACATACCTGTATTCTCCATGTATTATTCATCCCAACTATTATATAGAAAATGTATTATTTAAGCCTTTTAGACAAAACATACTGTATATAGAATAAATATATTACATACTCAACAGTCCATGTACTCTAGCAAAATACCATCAATATAAATAATTTTCCGTTACATTGTTGATTGTTCCATTCTAATTGCATTGCATTAAATATATCGTTGTATAATTTAAGTTTTCTACAAAAGAAAATTGAATCTTTTAATGAGCCAATAACAGTAGTTGCCGCTCCATAATGTGGTGATATACCTAGAACTTTATCATTTAAATCCATGAATGGTAAAGGCATAAAGCAATTTTTGTTTTATCGAATGATTTCGAAATATCAAGATAAAAGAAATCATTTGTAAAAGCATTCGTAGCAGTTTTACCGCCCAAAAAAATATATTTTTGGTCAACCAATGTTTCTGTATGAAGACTTCTTCCCATTGGGACATACAGTATTGTTGACAATTTATATCAACGATATTTTGAAAAATATATATAAAGAAAAGTAATTTTTTTAAACATTCATTAATCATTTTCATTTCTTTTTTCATTACTTTTTTAAAAAAAATGACACCGCACGTCCACACCGCAGATTGATCATAGGAAATTTTCCAAAGATCGGTGGGTCATTATTTTATATTTATCACGTGATAATATATTCAACACGCTGTATTGAAAAATTCGTGAGTGAAATATGATTCGTTTGCCAATTCTTATACATAAAACATTATTTGTCACAAAGGTACATTAGATTGCGACAACTTGACAGTTCAGATGACTAATGCTGAGCAAACTTCTTAAGGCATTATAGAAACAGTCATAATTTAGACCGGTTGTACAGAATTATTTACAAAAAAACAAAACGAAAACGTAATGTTACACAATAATTGATAAATGTACTGTACCATTTGTAAAACTTCGAGTGCCCAACCTGTTGGCACCTGTGCAAATCTAGTGGTTACCTGCAGAAAATCTTACCCGATTGTCAGCAATTAAAAAGTCTCCACCATTAAAAAAAACGTGGATGATATTTTGACATATTTTATGTAATAAAAAAAATACAACTTCTCAAAGAAAAAAAAATTATATAAAACAAATTAATAATACCTTTATTTAATTGATATATAATAAGATTAATTGATTTAATATTATTAATATTGCCAAATTTATTATCCGATAAAAAATTTTCCATATACGCAAAATGCATATGATGTATGTAATAAAAATGTTTGAAAATGATCTAACTAAATTAATTAATAAACTATTAACGCTACGTTAACCGTTTTTATTTTTCTGTCTGTAATTTTTTTTTATAATGGTTGTGTGTTATAAAAAAATGATATACTATATAATTTTAATCTAATATAATATTTCCTTGTTTTTTATTTAGAATTTTATATTAAAAAAAACATTGTAGAACTTATTTGGTATTTGTTAAAATTCGTCAATGGAGATTTTCATTCTGCATGATAATCAGCACGGGCAAATGTATTAGAACGATCGATCAAACATTAACAAAAGATTTGATGCATAATTGAATAACGTAATTTAGAAATTTAACGTAACAATAAATCCTATATAAATTATTAAAAAAAAAAAATAATTATTAAATTATTTCATAAAATTTTTTTTAATATCAATAATTTTTTTTTTTTTTTTTTTTATAAAAAAAAAAAGGAAAAATGGATATTTTAAAAATTTTAATCCATTTTATAATATTCTTTCAAATTATAGTTAATATAAACTGTCAGCCATACGTTCCAGCGGGAAGAAGTCATCATACCGCTACATTAATTGGAACAAGAATATTTTTTCTTGGTGGCGCGACAAATATTATAAATGGAAAATTTCAAACTTCAAATGATTTTTTTTATCTTGATGTTTCAAGATCATTTAATAAAACAAAAGATAAATTACCATTTGTAGATTTAAGTGTTAAGGCCAAAGATATACCACCACATTTTGGAGCTGCAGCCACTGTTTTTGGTGAACCAAAAGATTCAATTTTTTTAGTGGATGGAGATATGGGAAAATTTAATGATCCATATAAGATAGCCTTTTCATTTAATTCAACACAATTAGAATGGAAAACTATAACAGTTTTTCAAGGTATGATACCTACAAGGAAAATGATAATGAATGCAGTTACGGATAATAATAATACAATATATATTTTTGGAGGTGGATTTGATGGAACAAATCCTGCTGGAATAGTCGAATATTTATATAGCAGTGAAATAAGTACTTTTGACGCTACTAATAAAGTTTGGAATAATAGAAATAGTGGTCTAATTGGAAGAGATGGACATACTGCTACTTTTTTACCTGACACTGGAGAAATTATTTACATTGGAGGTATCAATTCTGGATTTGGATTATCGAATATCACTAATGTAAGTATTGTATTTTTACTATATAACTTTTGTTTTTCTAAAAAAAAAATCGACTAATTTATTTTTTTTTAGTTAGATGTTTATAATACTATAAATCATACATGGAGAATGCAGGTATTTAAATGTTTAACATTAAAGTTTTAATAATTTTAAAAAAGAAAATTAATTAGAAATAATTTTCTTTAAAATAGACGACCATAAACCCACCAGAACCAAGATATGGTCATACGGCTGTTTTAAGTAAGCATAATTTTTTTTAATATTTATTGGGTGAGTCTCGTGAGGGTTAAAGAACAATATATTTTTAAATAAATAATATTAAATATTTATTTTTCTAAATTAAAAAGCAAATGATAATAGAATTGTTATATTCGGTGGAGCTCAAGTGACGATAGAAAAACCAGTAAAAAATCGTTACGTAGTCTTGGACACGAAGACATTTGAATGGTATCATGGAAATGAAGATCCAATAATTAGAGCTCCTTTTAAACATCATACTGCAACGTTAATTAATGATTATATGTTTATCGCTTTTGGTAAGTATTATCTTTTAATTTTTTTTTTTTTTTTGACGTCAAAATTTTATTTTAACATTTTCTCTTTTTCGTTTTAGGAATTATTGATTCAATAAACAATCAAATGTTTAATAACGATATTTTAATCTACAAAATTGAAGATTATGCGAATTATTCTGAAGTGAATAATTTTATTGTTGAGAATAATAATAATGCTATCATTTCGTCAACTCCATCCTCTGATCTTGATCATAATCCAAAACATTCAATTGCTGGTGCTGTTATTTTTGGTAGTATATTGGGTATTGTCATTTTTGGGCTTGTTGGATTTTTAACTTTTAGATGGTATAATAAAAAAAGAATTGATATGGAAGTCATACCAACCCCATAAAATTTAATACGTAATATTGTATATTTTTAATTTTAAGCATAAATATTATTCTATAATAAATAATTTAATATATATAATATATTTAATAAAGTACGATATGATCTATTTTTATCCAAAGTATACAAAGTTACTATGACATATAATAACATCGTGGTAAGTTCTCTAACTTTAAAAAAAACTCAAGGTTTACTGTAATGATAAAAATAGTATAAAAATTCGTGTCAAATTAAATATTTAAAGATAGCGCGTGAATAATAGGTGGGAGTGGGACGACATAAAATCTCAAAATTTTCTTATTATATAATTCGAAGTTGTAAAAACTAAACTCGCTCGTTATCTCGAGTATCTTTTGATTTTACAGTAATTATGAAGTAACTTTAGGTATTTCTTAGTTATTTCATATCGTCTAATCCGTTTGACCAACATATAACTTTTTTCGCATAATAATTTGCGCAAGTTTTCGGTTCGTCCGAAAAATTGATTTAACTTCACCCAAATATTATAAATTAATTAATTATTAAAAAGTAAAGAAAACATTCTAGAGTAAAGTCGAGAAAAATTACGAGACTTAGTAATGAAACAAATATCTCTGACTCAACTATACCCGAGTTAAAAAAAATGACATTTCAAATTATCATAAATAGTAATTTTATTTTATTTATTTATCTATTTTTTTTTGAATTATATGTACAGTATTGTATTTAAATTATTATTGACATTTTTAAATATAAATTTTAAAAAAAGAAAGATTATTTAATATTATAACTTATGATACAAAAAATAAAGATTATTTTTTCTAGTAGAGAAGTACATTTGAATAAAAATTATATAATTGACGCGTCATAAATCTAAAAATCATCCAAGGCTGATCAAAAGCTTTTGTAAACTCTAGATAATATTCCTAAATAAGCCAAGTTGAGGTTTGTGTTAAGGTTTTTATTCTAGATTATTCAATTCTTTTAATGACAATATACTTACTAGAGAATATATTATGATTGATTTCGATATCATTTGATTAAATCAAGTACCCGTTTCCACTTTCTACGTTTGATTTTGAAAAACATTTCCATCTTGCAAGTATTATTATATTATGGTCTAATTTATTTTACTATTTCATTCCAATTATCAATTCTAACCTCTTCCACACCTCTGTCCATCTAACTATGATATTAACTCGCTCTTATAAATATTTTTCATTTTTAGTTGATTGTCCTATTTATATAAAATGATTTTTTTTAAAAAAAAAATTTCAAAGAAAGTGGACTCATGGCCAAATGGATAAGGCGCTTGACTACGGATCAAGAGATTCCAGGTTCGACCCCTGGTGAGCTCGATTTGATTGAAATGTCATACTATGTATAACTTCCAATCTTTTTTCTATTTTTTGATTTTGCTTTTTTACGATCCTTATTAGAAATCCATCCAAAAAAGTCTGATTTAAATAATTGATAAAAAATGTAATTTAATTATTTTGATTCTAGTATTAACTCGAGTCAAAATTTCGTAAGTTTGAAGTTTTTGATAACCTATTATGAAATAATAAGTAAAAAAAATTAGTATTAATTTTATTATAATCTTTTTTTCCAAGTTAAATTTAAATACAAAAACAATACAATAAGTTTCTAGTAAAAAATACATATTTCTATCGAACAAGTATCGAACATAATAATTTTCCTTGACAAAATAGATTTTCAATAAAATTATTTTCACATACCGTTATTTATTTATTTTTTTTTTAAAAAAAAATTTTTATCGATATATATGTATATATATATAAAATGATAAACAACGTGGTCTCCATATAATTTAGTTTTTGTTAGTAACGCAATGCACGTGACACAGAACTTTAAATTTTCCAACTATTGTAAGTAGCTTACATTTTTTTTTTAAAAAAAATTTTATCGTCCCTTTTAATATATATATATATATATATATAATGATAAACAACGTGGTCTCCATATAATTTAGTTTTTGTTAGTAACGCAATGCACGTGACACAGAACTCAAAATTTTCCAACTATACATTTTTTTTCGAAAAAAAAAAGATGAAAAACTATATATTATTTTTAGTTGAATCATTTTCTTAATTTAGCCTTCCCATTTTACATGTTACACTGATACCATGTGATACAATAGAATGTTCAAAAAAAAAAAATCTATTACCGAGATTATTTAGTAGAAAAAGAACCAAATTAAATAACTCCTAACACTAACACTAAACACTAACTATATATATTTGGAGGGCCTATTAAAAATTTCAATAAAATCATACAGCAGTAGATCTGTGGCACTCCAATTAATTTATTAATAGATTGATTGCTTCCAAACCTTCCAAAACTGTTAAGTACTAAAAATATTTCCAATCTCGTTTGTATATTGCAGATTAAGGGACGTGTGATACGATGTTTCCAAATTTCCCCAATTCGGAACCAATGATTTCGGGAAATTGCCCCATTTGGTACTGAGCCAATATTAACATTTATTTATATTGTTGTACAAAAGTTTGGCCTTGCAGACGAGTCTCTTCAATTTGATATGCTCATATTTATATTAAGGAGCAAGGGATTTTTTTTGTTAAATACAAAGAGAAAAATAAAATAATTTATTTTTGGATTAAAAACAAACACTTAAAAAGGAAAGTTTTTCACAATGGCGATGGTAATCACCAACCGATTTTGCAGATCACATATTCAAAGATCATTGTATTAAATTTAATGCATAATCATGAAACTTAATGAACATTTACCTTAAATAAATATATAAAAATTGAATTTCGGTTTTTTTTATTTAAAAAAAGATGAAAATTTTAAAGAATTTAACCTTTTTTATAATTTTGTTCCAAACTATTGTTAACATAGATTGTCAATATGTTCCAACGGGGAGAAGTCTTCATACTGCAACATTAATTGGAACAAAAATATTCTTTTTCGGTGGCGCAACAGGAATAATTAATGGAGTACTACAACCTTCAAGAGATTTCTTTTATCTTGATTTATCAAATTCATTTGATAAAACAACAGGAGCCTTACCATTTGTAGATTTATCTGATAAGGCTTTAGAGGTACCAACACATTTTGGAGCAGCAACTACTGCTTTTGGTGAACCGAAAGATTCAATCTTCTTATTTGGTGGAGATATGGAAAATTTAATGATATACAAACTAAATTAATATATTTATTTAATTCTTCACAATTAGAATGGGAATTTTTAGTAAATGTTAAGGGTAATAAACCTGAAAGAGAAATGGTATTAAATGTAGTTACGGATAATAATAATAAAATATATGTTTTTGGAGGTGGATTTAATTGCAAATCCGAAATTGGACAAACCAGCATATATGTGTATAGTGGTGAAATGAATATTTTTGATCCTATCAATCATAGTTAGAGTAGTGGTGAGGGTGGACGAATGGGAAGAGATGGGCATACCGCTACTTTTTTACCTGATACTGGAGAAATTATTTATATTGGAGGAATCAATAAAGGATATGGATTAATTGATATAGCTAATGTATACATCGTATTTTAATATATAACTTTTTTTTTAAAAAAAATAAAAATTAACTTATTTTCTTTATAACAGTTAGAAATTTATGATACTACAATAATACATGGAGAATACAGGTATTGGAATTTTCATTATTATAGTTTTGATAATTTAAAAATAAATTTAATTAAAAATGATTTTCTTATAATAGATGACCGTGAATCCACCGGAACCAAGATATGGTCATACGGCTGTTTTAAGTAAGCGTGATTTTTTTTATATTTATTCGATGAAGCTCGTGAGTTTTAAAGATCGATATATTTTTAAATAAACAATAATGATTTTTTAATTTAATTTTAAAACCAAATGATAAGAGAATTGTTATATTCGGTGGAGCTCATTTTATTATAGAACAACCAGTGAAGACTCCTTACGTAGTCTTAGATACAAAGACATTTGAATGGTATATTGGACCAGGAGATTTGTTAACTAGAGCTCCTTTTAGGCATCATACTGCAACATTATATAATGATTATATGTTTATCAGTTTTGGCAAGTATATTTTCTTTTAAACAAATAAATACATTTATTATTATTATTTTTTTTTTTGACGTCAAAATCCCTCTTTTTTAGGATTTGTTAGATCAATAAGTAAAAATCCATTTAGTGATGAAATTTTTATCCTCAAAATTGGCGATTTTGCAAATTATAGTGTAGTGAATAATTTTATTGCCGATAATCATATAAACCCTACTATTTCATTAACCCCGCCATCCCCACAAGCTGATAAACCAAAATCTTCAAATTTAAATATTGGTATAATTTTAGGAGCTACTTTTGGTAGTATATTAGGTGTCTCCATTCTTGGAATTATTGGGTTTTTTTCCTTTAAAAATTATAGAAAAGAACTTATCCGCCAGTTGTACCAACCGCATAAATCTAGTTCCGCTTATTCGAATTTATTATATATAGAGAATATTTATCATTATATTTAATTTAACTACTATGAATCTTTAAAAATTTTAAGGTAAAAATACTGGTTTATTTTTAAGATAAAATTTTCAAATAGTTATGATTTTATTGATTAGTATCTATTTATTTATTTAAAATGACTATAATAGATATTTATATTTTTAATTTAATTTAAAACATAGCAGCTTAAAAAATTTTGTTCTAATGTAATTCATAAAAGCAAAATCATGTAAATGAAAAAATACACAACATGTATGGCTGGCTCATTACTAACCAATGCCGACCTTTTTTGTCTATGAAGAATCTGGAAATACTGTATACACATGAAGGGTAACTTATACAACTAATAAAGATATCAATATTTGGAATTCTCTAAGAATCTGCAAACTCATTCCTACATTACAAAAGAAAAATAAAGCTATGAGAAAATTTCTCATTATAATTTATAAATTATAAATTTCAAAAAAAATTTTATTAGGCCAGACAATGACCCAGCCATGTCAGTTTTTTAAAAATTTTAAATTTTTTTCACGTATGAGATAAAAATGGTGTTACAAAAGCCAACGTGCTTAAAAAAATTTTACATATGAAAAAATTTTTACGTATATATAAAAAAAGCTGGCCGGCCAGGTCATTTTCAAAATTTTATGTCACGAGAATCTAAAAATTTTTTTTTTGTCCGGCCTTACAAACTTACATAATGGAATTATTGTTTTTTTTTGATTAAAGTATATACATTCATAGGACTCTTTGATGAGTACATTTGAATAATTATATAATTGACCGTCATAAATCTTCTAGATTATTAATTCTTTTAATGACAATATACTTACTAGAGAATATATTATGATTGATTTCCATATCATTTGATTAAATCAAGTACCCGTTTCCACGCACTTTCCACGTTTGATTTTGAAAAACATTTCCATCCTGCAAGTATTATTATATTATGGTCTAATTTATTTTACTATTTCATTCCAATTATCAATTCTAACCTCTTCCACACCT
>QKYT01000286.1:4206-30192 GCA_003550305.1 Glomus cerebriforme | reverse complement strand
ACTACGGATCAAGAGATTCCAGGTTCGACCCCTGGTGAGCTCGATTTGATTGAAATGTCATACTATGTATAACTTCCAATCTTTTTTCTATTTTTGATTTGTTTTTTATGATCTTTATTAGACCATCCAAAAGAGTCTGATTTAAATAATTGATTGATTTTTAAAAAAATGTAATTTAATTATTTTAATTCTAGTATTAACTCGAGTCAAAATTTCGTAAGGTTGAAGTTTTTGATAATCTATTATAAATTAAAAAAGTAGTATTAATTTTAGTAATCTTTTTTTTTCATGTTTATTTACGTTAAAGTATGTAAATACAAAAACAATACAGTAATATATGATTAAATATCTATCAAACATGATAATTTTCCTTGGTAAAATAGATTTTCAATAAAATTATTTTCACATCCCTATACATACCGTTAATTTTTTTTTAAAAAAAAGAATTTTATCGTCCCGTTTAATATACTTAAAAAAAAATATGATAAACAACGTGGTCTCCATACATTTGATGAAAAAAAAGAATACCATAAATTATTTTAATCTTTACGTGATACACTGATACCATGTGATACAATAGAATGTTCATATATAAAAAAAATCTATTACCGAGATTATTTAGTAGAAAATGAACCAAACTAAATATATTTGGAGGGAACTCTCTCATTAAATGTAATCCTATTAAAAATTTCAATAAAATCATAGATGACCAATAATAGATTGATTGCTTTCAACCCTTCCAAAACTACTAAGTACTTCTAAAGATAATACCAGTTTTCTAAGTTCTCATTTGTAAATTTTTCATATGATACTATTTTTGCAGATTAAGGGACGTGATACGATTTCGGGCAATTATCAATTTGCCTTTGTTTGGAACTGAGCCAATATTAACATTATAATTACTATTTATTACATTTATTTATGTTGTACAAAAGTTTGGGCTTGCAGACGATGTAAACGTTGTAGTCTCCGAACTCCGATTTGATATGCTCATAATTCATATTTATATTAAGGAACAAGGGATCTATACAAGGAGAAAAAATAAAATAATTTATTTTTGATTAAAAACAAATACATAAAAGGAAATTTTTACCAAAGTTATTCACAATGGCGATGGTAATCACCAACCGATTTTTGCAGGTCACATATTGAAAGATCGATTGATAAACATTGTATCAAATTTAATGCATAATTATGAAACTTAGTGTAACAATACCTTAAATATATAAAAATTATAAAAATGAATTTCGGTTTTTTTAATTTAAAAAAGATGAAAATTCTAAAGAAGTTAACCTTTTTTATAATTTTGTTCCAAACTATTGTTAACATAAATTGTCAATATGTTCCAATGGGGAGAAGTCTTCATACTGCAACATTAATTGGAACAAAAATATTTTTCTTCGGTGGAGCAACAGGAACAATTAATGGAGTACTACAACCTTCAGGAGATTTCTTTTATCTTGATTTATCAAATTCATTTGATAAAACAACAGGAACCTTACCATTTGTAGATTTATCTGATAAGGCTTTAGAAGTTCCAACACATTTTGGAGCAGCAGCTACTGCTTTTGGTGAACCGAAAGATTCAATTTTCTTATTTGGTGGAGATATGGGAAAATTTAATGATGTACAAACTAAATTAATATATTTATTTAATTCTTCACAATTAGAATGGGAATTTTTAGTGAATGTTAAAGGTAATAAACCTGAAAGAGAAATGGTATTGAATGCAGTAACGGATAATAATAATAAAATATATGTTTTTGGAGGTGGATTTAATCACGAATTCGGGATTGGACAAACCAGCTATGTGTATAGTGGTGAAATGAATATTTTTGATCCTATCAATCATAGTTGGAGTAGTGGTGAGGGTGGACGAATAGGTAGAGATGGGCATACCGCTACTTTTTTACCTGATACTGGAGAAATTATTTATATTGGAGGAATCAATGCTGGAACTGGATTAATTGATATAGCTAATGTATGAATCGTATTTTCATATATAACGTTTTTTTTAAAAAAAAAATAATAATTAATTTATTTTCTTTATAACAGTTAGAAATTTATGATACTACAAGTGATACATGGAGAATACAGGTATTGGAATTTTCCTTATTATAGTTTTGATAATTTAAAAAGAAATTTAATTAAAAATGATTTTCTTAAAATAGATGACCGTGAATCCACCGGAACCAAGATATGGTCATACGGCTGTTTTAAGTAAGCGTGTTTTTTTTATATTTATTTGGTGAAGCTCGTGCGTGAGGTTATAGATCGATATATTTTTAAATAAATAGTAATGAATTTTTTAATTTAATTTTAAAAGCAAATGATAAGAGAATTGTTATATTCGGTGGAGCTCAATTTGTTATAGAACAGCCAGTGAAGACTCCTTATGTAGTCTTAGATACAAAGTCATTTGAATGGTATATTGGACCAGGAGATTTGTTAACTAGAGCTCCTTTTAGGCATCATACTGCAACGTTATATAATGATTATATGTTTATCAGTTTTGGTAAGAATATTTCTTCTAAATAAATAAATAAATTTAATTAATTAATTAATTATTTTTTTTTGACGTCAAAATCCCTCTATTTTTTTAGGATTTGTTAAATCAATAAGAAACAATCCATTTAGTGATGAAATTTTTATCCTCAAAATTGGCGATTTTGCAAATTATAGTGTAGTGAATAATTTTATTGTAGATAATCATATAACCCCTACTATTTCATTAACCCCACCATCCCCACAAGCTGATAAACCAAAATCTTCCAATTTAAATATTGGTATAATTTTAGGAGCTACTTTTGGTAGTATATTTGGTGTTTCCATTCTTGGAATTATTGGGGGTTTTTCCTTTAAAAATTATAGAAAAAGAACTTATCCGCCAGTTGTACCAACTGCATAAATCTAGTTCCGCTTATTGGTGTTTTATAATTCTTTAAATCGAATTTATGAGATAATTTATAGAACTAAAAGTTATTTTTATTTTTATTTTTATTTTTATTTATTATTATATAGAGAGAATATTTATCATTATATTTAATTTAACTATGAATCTTTAAAAATTTTAAGGTAAAATACTGGTTTAATTTTAAGATAAACCTTTCAAATACTTATTATTTTATTGATTAGTATCTATTTATTTATTTAAAAAGACTATAATAGATATTTATATTTTTAATTTAATTTAAACATAGCACAACATGTATGACTCAATTACTAACCAATGTCGACCTTTTTGTCTAGTTAATAATTTTATCTATGAAGAATCTGGAAATACTGTATACACATGAAGGGTACCTGTAAAAAAATAAAAATTTCTCATTTTGAATTTCAAGAAGAATCTTATTACAAACTTACATAATGGATTTATTGTTTTTTTTTTGTTTAGTTTTAAGAATCTGTCAAGAGAAACAGATTTTACGATTTTACCATATTTTAAATTTATGAAATATGATTCTATCGGTTCACCTTATAATAAGTATGCACATATTACACACTTTATGTAAGTTCATATGGCAATTTTTAGTTAAACTTTCGCTCACAATTGTGCTTTTTTAATTGTATTGGAATACATATATCCAAAAGGTCTGAACTCTGAGTTTAAAAAGTAATATATCATTAATTACAAGGGTAAATATTGATAAAATATCTGAAAACTACCATAAGATGCAATGCATTATTAGCACGATTTATTCTAAGTTCATAAAATCAAATGTTATTGAATAAATAAAATACCACAATGTTAATCCACTTTTCTAGTAATAGTATGGGTAAATTTATAAGTTGTTAAATATGAGTGCAACCACCTTATTTAACTCTGATTATTTAAATCTACAGTTCATTATAAACTAAATTATGGAGGAACTACTTAGCAGAAAGTTTTAAAATCAAAACCCAAATCATGACCGAATCGCGCGTTTATATTAAGATTAACGCCATGTTTCGGATGCGATTTGGCTTCGATTTGGTTTCGATTTAATTATTTAATTGGAATTCACCACTATGCAGTTACTGCATATTAAGATGATCGTACAATAAGTAGCTTTGAAATAGTTAATATTTAGAATAATAATCTCAAAAATGTATATTCGTAATTAATAAATATTAAATAAAATGTTTTTTTTTATTAATCTTAAAATGTTCTTTTCAAAATTTGCAAATTAACATTTAATAAATATTAAAATATACTTTTATAAATATTAAATAAAGGGAATTTGTATTTTACGCACCCCGCACAGAATGCACCCCAGCGGAGTTAGGGTTAGGCTAGTGTTAGGTTTAGAGTTAAGTTAGGTTAGGGTTAGGGGTGGGTTAGGGTTAGGTGTCACCCGCTGTGTCACACCCACCGTGTTTAATTTTTACCGCTTATTTTTTGAACAGTTTTTTTTTGGGTGAAAACCCTATTTGTCACCATTATATATCACGCGGTGCACTCTGTGCGGGTGCAGAAATTATAAATAACTGTAAAATGTTAGTAAATGATATTAAAATGCCTTGAAAAAATACATGTTTTGAATATACATGATGTTTTTTCCCAATACATTCAATACATTCATTCATTATCTTTACATTTGTAAATGAAATGTACAGTGTTAATTGCATCAATTTAAAGAAGTTTCAAGATTGTTTGAAACTACTGGGATACATGTATCTCTAGGTTGGTGCCGTTTCCCTACAAAAATAAATAAATTATACTACTAAAACATTTTTAAAAGAAAGTTTTTGACATTGTTTCGAAAACGTACGTCCGAGCTCCAGGGTTCTGGTAACAAAATCAGAGCCAGTGTCCTACAAAAAAAAAAAAGAATAAAAAATATTTTTAAAATCTTTTTAATAGTTTCAAAATTGTTTCGAAACTCACCTGGATTTCAGTATTAAAGAGGGGCCAGATTCTACTAAAAAAAATAAAACGTTAGTAATTGTTTCGTTAGAAGAATAGAGTCAAAGAAAAAAATTCTCTTCACCGAATTTTCTGTGTCCAAGAAACCCAAAGAATCGCCTAAAAAAGAAAAATCGGACACTAACTTTCATTTTCAGAAAGAACTGGCAAAATCTAAAAAATAAAGAGAAAAATCGCCGAAACCTAAAAAATGAGAGCTAAAGACCTAAAAAGAAAAGGTGAAAGTTAATAAAAGAAACAAAAAAGTGAACATTGCCACAAGGAGAGTCACCGAACCTAAAAAAAAAGAATCTAAACTAAAAAAGAGATAATGATGATTAATAATGAAAACGAAAAAGAATTTTTTTAAAAAAAAACCAAAAATATAATTAAAAACTAACCTTTATTCTGAAAGGTACCATCAAAACCAATAAAAGAAAGGATGATTACTTATTTTCCTATAAAAGAAAAAAAGAAAAATAACATTTTTTTTTTTGAAGTTTCAAAACTTTTGGAATTTCAGTGTCCAAATCAAAGCCGATTTCCTTACAAAAAGGGAAGAAAAGTTAATAGAATTTCGAAAAAAATTTTGAAATTTACCTGTATAGTCAGAGCCAGCTCCTCTATCAAAAAACTTTGCACTTCCGTTCCCAAAAACTGGCCATCTAGAAAAAAAAATGAACGAAATGTTAGCAATTTTAATTTAAAAAAATATAGTTAGAAAAATCCGGTCCCTGAAATCCACGTCCATTCAAGGTGTCGAAGAGCCATCTAAACTACATAATGCATGCAAAACACAAAATGTTAGTTAACGCTTAGTTACTGTACATAATAACCAAAAAAAGAAACCAATTTTGAAGATATTATACCTTCAAAATGGGTATCTTAGACCTAAAAAAAAAGAAACATTTGTAAAACGTTTCATTAAAAGAAATAATCTAAAAAATTTTCATTATACAGAAAGATTTTATCTAAGAAACCTCTTCCTTACCAAATTTCCCATGCATCCAAAGAGCTCAAGAACTAATCATCTAAAAAAAGGAAAAAAAAGAAATAAAGTAGCCGTTCTTTAAAAGGTGGAATAAAGAAATTATAAAACATTACAATACTCACTGAATACTGTGTCCAAAGAGCCAAGGAGCTGCCTAAAAAGAAAAAGAAGGAAGAGAATGACGAAAGAGAAAGAAAAGAAAATTACGATGCAATATTAGATCAACATATTTCTAAAAATAGAATTTGTATTATTGTTAAAATTGATTATTAAAATGTAATAATAAAGTAAATTAATTGTTACAAATAGTATAAAAAAATCTAACAAAAGTAATTAAATAATTAGTGTAGAACAATAGTCTTGAAAAAATATGATAAAACTAACTTTTTAACTTTTTAGAACAATAATCTGTGAAATAATATATACTGTATAAGCGTAATCAAACTAACTTTTAAAGTAAAAAAAGTATAATTTATAATATTATTATAAAGGTTGGTTATTATATTAAAGTAAATAACATTTGATCATTATGATTGTAGTGTGATTATAACAATTATTTGACATAATTGGTGATAAATATATTTAACAAAATTAAAAAATGTCAAACTCATGGATGTGGACAAACTATAAAAGATGAATCATCATCTCAAGAACAACAATTACAAATTTGTGAAATTGAATGAACTAGAAAAGATGAGTAAAAGATGAATCATCTCAAAAGAATCCAAACTCATAAATGTGGATGTAGGCATAGATGAAATGATTATCATAAGAACAAACACTGTAAATTGTGGATTAAGTAGAAAGAAAAAAATCTCATAAGAAGTACAGCCATTCCATCTCGAAATGGCAGAAATTTCACAATTGTGATTTTATTTTTTACAATCATTGTTTATAACAATGGAAAGAAAATTCCCTCGTGAAGTTTTTTTTAAGCAGATCTGCTGCACAATTATACAATAGCAATGAATTTATTACAATAATGGGTGTCTTTATTTAATTATTATAATGTAATAAGTTTACTACAATAATTGTAGTTTTAAATAATTTTACTTTTTATTACTTAATTTTATTACAATGATAGTTTTTATTACAATAATTGCAGTTTTTATTGTGTTATTACAATTTATAATAGTTAAATAAATTTTATCTGAATAAAATATATTGTAATAATTTTTTAGATTACTGTTTCATAAAATTTCTTCAAGATAACATGCTGCCAAGTGACCAATACGAATTTGGGTCTAACTCATGATGGCTAGGTTGCGAAACACCAGGTTTCTGCAAAGTATCTAGTAGAACTGATGATTTTTTTATAAAGTAAAAATTAATTCTAATAATATTACTATAATCATAAAAATAAAGTATTTGTATTTGAAAAAAATAACATTTTGAAATATATAACTTCAATGTTTTTTTTATTTTATAATGAACTTTTATTCAATTTTAATTATTCCATTCTATCAATAAAAAAATGTAAACTTAATTATTTAAATTATTATCCTATCCCACTGCAGAATTATTCATTCTAAGCTTAACCTGATACAATCTACATTTTAAACTTAACTGAAACTTCAAGTACATGTGATCCAGACTGATTTTGGCTTATCTTTATCATTTATTATTTTATATTGTATCAATTTTAGTGAATTTAAACCTACTACCTATTTACAAATATGATAAGTAAATATCTAAAAAAAATTGATAAAGTGTATAATCGTTAAAATACATCAATATCCTAAGCCATCTCCTACCAATATGTCTGAATATCAAATGATAGTAACTTGGTAGAATTAATGCATATAGGTATCTCTCTTTATGAAATATATTGTATATTCTATCTGGAGGATTTAAATGCGCCTTCTGGTACTAAATTCCCTAACAATGATATCCTTCAACTTTAGTCTAATAATTCTGTTTAGGAGATTTAGTTGGTTTAAGTCATTTAATAATTGTATCAAGTATCTCAACTGGATCAGAAATCTTTCCAATATATTTAATATTCCATTAAGTTGTTGTATGAAAGTGGAGCATTTTTCATCAAATACTATAGGATATAGTGTGTCTCTAATATCTATATCATAAAGTGAATTGGCTATTTAACATTAATATTGCTTTGATATTCCAGTTACAAAATTGGCCTATAATTTCTGCAACCACATTTTCTCTAAAAAATTACACTCAATTCTGAATTTTGATAATGGTGAGAAATCCAGTACTGTAAGATGTATTGCTAAAAATTTATAGGCATAAAGTATTAATCAGATTGTCTTGTAATGCTCGAACATTTACTATAATAAATAATAGTATTGTAAAAAGATTACTAATTAGAAAAAATTTGGAAAAATTGTCTGAACTATTTTATTTTATATTTTCTTGTTAAGAATTCACTAAAAAACTCAATAGTTCATATACATATTCCATCAGATCAAGGTTATTCTACAAATAATAGTGCTAAAAGTTGACTACTGCTTAACCATCAAGAATTTTTTAAAATAAGTTTGTATAAATTTACTGCAACATTAGTAAGTTGAGGCATTGATGAACAATGCCTATTAATAAAACTGTTTAACTTTTAGTATCTTGTTTTATATTGTCTAAATTTGTTGTGTAATTTTATAAGTATTCCTTGGCTAATTATTGATAACTCTAATACAGTACATCTTATGATGAATTTAAATACTATATATAATGATTTTAGCTTGTTTTGTTAAAATGATTCAAAATAATAGTAAAATCATATTGATGGTGATATTTACTGAATATTAATTTATATAAAGAGTTATACAATTTGAATCATATTAACAAATATTTCTACTTGTCATTAAGACTACTTTTTATAAAAAAAGAAATTTCAATTACAATGATATTCTGTTCCATGTGTCCAGAATTTTGCCCTTATTAATTTAAGATTTCATCCTTAGTTATAATTATCTTCATATTAATTATTAGACTGATATGATATTATTAATACATATATATGTATTTTATAATAGTTTATATCAAATATATTATTAATTGCTATTTGCTTTTATGTAAGATAAAAACAATAAGCATAGTTCATATAATGTACTGTAAGTCACTCAAGATAAAGTAGTAATAATTAATTCTAGTTCTTAACCAATAAATTACTTAATAAAATTTATTAAAGCCTTATTATCCTGTTTTTGATTTATAATTCATTTTTAATAGTATATGATATTATAATTTTCAAATGTCTAATTAGTAAGTTCTAACTTTTACATTACCATTTTATATGGTAAGTTTATTATAACATTTTATTAATATTTGGTAATTCACTGAACTTGACTCTCGTTATTTCATTTGTAATGTCAATAACATCAGAACATCCTCTTTTTATAAACTTTACTATTATCATTAGATGAAACATACATTCATAATCTTTGGCTTGTTGTGAATAAAAAATATTTGTTGCATATGAAAAAAAATAACTTATGTATCATTATTTAATAATTTAGATTTATTGTGTTTTTTTTGCTATTTAAAAATCTGCTGATATAGACAAATTTTTTAATCGATTTTATATTTTTAAAACAATAAATAGTTCTTTCAATATTACAAATATAAAAATATAATATATGAAAAATTTTGGAAAAAGTTTTAAGATTCATATTCTGCTTTTCTCGTTTCTCCTATTTTATAATTAACAAAAAAATAAAATGATATATTATTAACTTTAATAAGTCATCTATAGAAAATTTGAATTTATAATAGTTATAGTTAAATAATCACCTAAGAAATTAGATTTATTACATTTATTAGGAAATGTATAATATCAAACAATACTTACCATAAATTCACATGATAAAAAACATATCAAATATAAAAATAAAATAGATTAATCTTTTTTCTCAATATAATCAGTAAGTTAAAATGAGACTAACAATTGGTTTTTTTATTTTTATCAAATTATATTCTCTAATTCAATGAAGCAGTTTTAAAAATAATATTAAGAATTATATAATAGGCAAGTATTGACAACCAAAAGCATATTATTATTGTTTCACAGTATATCCACGAAAAATATTTAAAGTATTCTATAGCTTATTACTTTGATTACCTTTATCATAAATAAATATCTAATTACAACGATAATATTATATGATTAATACAATATTATAGTACATAATAAACTGGAAAAGTAATATATTTGTATAAAAAAAGTATATAAAGAAAACCTAGAATTGAATTCTGATCAAAATTAAGATTAGCTGTTAATCGGCATATTTGAAATATGTATCAGGTTTGTTTCTAATTGTGGTGCAATAAAAACCAACAAAAAAAATTCTTAAACATGTAGCTTTGTACTATGTAATTTAGCTTGATAAATAAATCAGATGAACAAAGTACATTTATGATTTGATTTTAAAAGTCCTATGTTGAAGGAAAAATATGTGTAGTTGTACTATACTGAAATTTTGGTCAAGATTACTTGATCATTTTAATTATCATTTTATAACCTCTATAAATAGCAAATGAAAATAATTTGTACCCTGGTTATTTTATTATATCCAGAATTTTCAGAATTTATTGATTGTAAAATTTTTTTTGGTTAAACCAATTATTTTTACAAAAGAAGGTAGTTATTGTAGATTATTTCATTAAGAAAATGTGTATCAAATTATGTTAGAAAGTGAATAGTTTCTGTTATGTACGTATAATTATAATTTCTTGTAAATGTGCAAACTATCAAAAGAGAGACAATATAACAGATTTTCTGACAGAAAATATTAAATTATAGTATGATATTCAAGTAATTATTATTGGTAGAAAACTTAATTCAAAGTGTTAAATAAAAATAAATTTAATTATTCAAAATCTAAATTTAGAATTATAAGTCACTTTACCTCTTTTAAAAAATATTCATTAGGAACTTGAGAGTTTAAAAATCTTTTTACAGCAACAATATTCCCATTATTTGAAGCTTTATATACAATACCAAATCCTCCTTCTGTTATTTTTCTAAACCACTAATTTGTGAATAGTAAATCCATCCTATTTTTGGTCTTTGAGATATAAAATTAGACTTCTTATCTTTAATAATAAAATCATATATATATAAAGGATTAAAGCGATTATTGACATGATTAATACGACTTATATTTATTATCTAAATTTGAAAAGAAAAGAGAATCATCTATATTATAATTTTCACATTAATAAGTGATATTTTCTTCATTGAGTATGATCTGTAATTCCAAAAATAATATTTGTTGTTAAACAATATCTACATTCAGTATAAATTATAAAGCAAATTGAACACCATTTTTGACAATTATTTTCAAATTTAGATCTTGATCACAAACTATGCAATGATTATTAGTATTCCACCACGTTAAATAAAGAATTGGAATTGAATTTTTGGTCAAAGTTGATTCGATCCATCCAGAAGTAATTTGATAACAATCTAAACACAATCTAAACTCAATATAACTAATTTTCCGCATAATTTGCAATTCTTTTCATCATCAATAATTTTCTGTTTTCCATGATCATCTACATCAAATTTATGGTTGAATATTTTCTGAATATAAATCCAAACTTTTTAATTTATGTTTATCACATTTAGTACTATTTTTACTATATCATCCATATTATCCATATTATTATTAGCTGTATACTTAATGTAATAAAATAAACAATGTTTGCAATACTTTTGTTTAAACAAAAGTGGTACAGAATATTTCTTTTTACATTCATTCTCATTATTATTAAATGGAATAAACATAATTGGTATATTTGAATTAAAAAAATCCTTGTTATCTTTTAAATTTGTTACTTGTTCTAATGAATTAGAATATTCAGCAATCTTATTCACAAAATTAGCAATCTTATTATAATTATGGATGTTGATTTTTGTAGAAACAAGAGATTCTTCTACAATATTTCCAGTATAATTAGTAATAAACAATACCCTATTACATGGAATCCCAGACCGCAACCACATCACTATCGCTGCAACAGTAGTCAGGTAACTGCGAAACTTAATATTTTCGTGTTGTTTTTGTTGCCTTCCTAACTAATAAAATACTAATAACTTTTTTTATTTTTATTTTTATTTTATTTTTCTTTTAGTTTTAGGTCTCTCCACCTTCTTGGAAGATTTCAGAATCCCAGACTGCAGCTACATCACTATCGCCACAACAATCAGGTAACTGCAAAACTTATTATTTTCAAAAAATACTTAATTTTTTTAGTTTTTGGTCTCACCACCTTCTTGGAATTCTTCAGAATGCCAGACTATAATACATTAAACTAAATTAAATAATAAGGAGTTTTGGAACAATTTTTTTTAATAAAGAAATAAATATAAATAGGAGAACTACTTCTCAAAACAAATACAAATTTAATTTTTTCTAAATCTAATAAATTAATTATGAAGAAAAATTAAATAAATAAATTAAAATGCCTTGCAACTTAAATGCAATTTGTTATACTGATCAACATAATGAGACAGCAAGACAATCAAATTTTGTAATCAATGCTGTAGGCATAGTCAACTCTAAACAATAAAATACTAATATTTTTGTTCACATTATTGCATTTTACCCCAAAAGATACAACTAGAGATAGTGGTTTGGAACAATTTAAAAAAGGGGATATTTTATTAATTAAATTTTTATTTTTTAATTAATTGTTTCACAGTTTAGATTTGAAATGGGAATTTGAGACGGTCGCGTGCTGCGGGTTGTCATGCTGCACCGAATCGGAAGGTATTTTTTTTATTTTTTTTCGATTGTGATATGATTTATTAATTAAATTATTATTTTTTACTAATTATTAATTGCTTTTCTTTTTTTTTACAGTTTAGACTAGCATAACCCGTCGCGCTGCGCCGGGATCAATGAGCTTAAAGTAATATAGTAAATCATGTACATAAAAATGTAAGCTGTGACATAAAAAAAACATCCTGATTTATATTCAGGAAAATTAGATCCTATATGTTATCAATAGGTATCTTAAAATTTTTATTTGATATTAATGCCAAGCAAAATAAATAAATATATATATCACCTGAAATA
Source organism: Glomus cerebriforme (assembly GCA_003550305.1). NCBI lineage: Eukaryota > Fungi > Glomeromycota > Glomeromycetes > Glomerales > Glomeraceae > Glomus > Glomus cerebriforme. The sequence continues at coordinate 17,273 of QKYT01000286.1, read as the reverse complement.
TGGAATAGATCAGGCGCGGAGGCACAGATGAATCACGCATTGCACAATTCAAAATTATTTATATGTATAGGTAATCTAAACTTTCCGCTAGATGTCAGAAAAAAAAAAATCACAAATCCCATTGGTGATCTATTGTTACAAAAAAAAATTTACTACTAATTAGTGTATTAAGGTCTTAACTTTTAAGTATAAACATTAATTTGCCAATCAAAAGATCTTAACTTTTAAGTATAGATCAGGCACAGATCCGCACAATTTAAAAATTATTTATACATGCTAATCTAAACGTTACGATTTTCCATGAATTTTTTTAGTTACATAGATTCGAAATGGTAATTCGAAACGGTCGCGTGTTGTGGGTCATCATGCTGCGCCAAATCGGTAAGACTTTTTTTGATTATATTCTTTTCTTTTTTTTTAGGGTTAAAATGGAGAATTCAGCTCATGATTTGTATGAATTATTTAATAATAATAATTAATAAATCATGACTGGCGGCGATGAAGTGCCGCGCGTCAGAATCCTCTAGTTTATATTCAAAATTCGATAATAAAAAGTAAAGTCATGTGGGTCCTACAAATCCTTATTCTGTTTACGGTTATTACTAATTTCATTATCAGACTAGATTTATCCCATGATCATTTCCTGATCTGGTTTATCGGTCAGTGCAAATAAGCAATCCAATTGGACAGTCACAGTCGTGCAAACAGATTTGGCCGATTATTATCAATTGGTGAAAATGAATTAATTAATTAAAATATCAATTTTTTAATCATTCATTTTAAAAGAGACATGTTAATATAAATATATGTATAAACTTGTATTTAAATTTGTAAATGACGTCATGTTTTTCGAAACTATAAAGAATTTTTGAATGGAAAAAGTTTAGATATAATTTCATCTGAAAAATTAAAAACTAAAATTATATACTGTAATACTAAATTAATTGATATTATTAATAAATTAAGTAGTTAATTAACGTATTATGTTATACAAAAAGTCACATGTCATATAATATAATAAAGTCATGTCATATATTATAATAAAGTCGCGTCATATAATATAATATATCACATGAAGGCAATTTTTGCCCTAATTATAGAAATTATGACCTAATATGCAACGCGTATTAATATGGATTGTGACTCATGTATGCCATTATACTTTATTTGGCTTAGCCGATTAGCCTATTATTAAAAATAATTAACAAATAAATTTATATTAAGTAGTACATTACATAATCAATAATAATCTATAGTAAAAATACATAATAAGTTATCATGACACATCCTTTGTAAATTTTACAAAAGGTAAAATAAAGATTTATAAATACCTAAGATTTTTTTTTCTCTAAATTTAAAAAACTATATTCACTGGATTGCTCTCTTTAAACTCTTAAACTCTTTTCTCTCTATAATTTTATTTTCTCTCTATAACCTCTTAAAAATAAACTACCCCTTTAAACTCCTTCTTTCTCTTTCCTTATACTGTATATAGAGGGCATCCTCATATCAGGCAAGGAAGGTCCAGCCAGGTATCTCCTATCTGAGCTGGTTTAATTTCTTTTTAAATTCCTTTAAACTTCCTCTTCTCTTCCTTATACTGTATATAGAGGTCTTCTTCTTCTTCGTATCAGGCAAGGAAAGACCGGTTAGATGGTTGAGTATCTCTCCTATCTGCGGTTTGGTTTAGATTAGAATTCCCTCTTCATTTATTAAATCCAGTAACTCTAAGAATACCATCTATTAGCAAAACGCTTAAAGTAATACAAGTAACCAGTTGAAACACCAAAAGAATAGCCGTAAAACACTAAAACATGAAACCTGCTTTTCCTAAAAGAAGATAACAATGGATATTATGGAATTTAGCAAAACCAAAACTGATTGAATGTAATATATTTAAAAATTTAAAAGATTATGCAAATGTTTAATAGTCATAATGAGAAAAGAAAACAATTTTATTAACAGAAAATTGGGATAAAGCAGAAAAATAAAAGGAGCAGGGATCATATTAGACATTTTAAACAGTGAAAGACAAAGAATTTGAGGATAATACAAATATACAATCCATGTAACAACAAGAAATCAACAACTAAAATCATTGATGAAGGCTAATGAAATCATTGAGAATGAAAATTTTATGAGAAGAGAAAAGGAGAAGCTAAAAACAGTAATGCATATGAAAAATGGAAAGAACAAATTGTGCATGGCAAAGTATATAATAACTAATAGAGAATAAGAAAGTGTCAGGAATAATGAGGATCACTCGCGAAGTGTAAAAAAAAAGGGAGATTTACTAAGAAAATAATGAATGCAATACCAAGAAATAAAATGGGAGAATAATTTAAAGTTAACAAGTTCTGTAATGTTAATTGAATNATACGAAAATTAATTTGAAACAATGATAAGTTAGAAATAGAAAGAAATGGTGATGTAAATTGCAAAAAAAAAAATGAACAAGAATAATGAAGGATAATGAAGGAACGTATACAGGGAAAAATTAGAAAATGAAAAAAAGTACAATAGAAATATTTAGATAATAGTTAGTAAATTAATAATTTGTTTAGATAAGATAGAAACATTTAACTAGACTGAAAATTTTTAAATTTAATTTTTAAATAATCAAATGAACAATTAATAATTGCAAAAAAACATTTATTTACTATATAAATATTAATAAAAAATCATTAAACAAAAAAAATTAAATAATAAAATTTTTATTTTCTTGCTGTAAATTAAAAAATTTAATTAATAAATAAAATTTCGAATTTTAAACATCCCCATGAATTGGATACTTTATTTTGATAAAAATTTGTTCGATAATTAAATATCAAATTACGTCCAAGATTTTAATCACCATAATAAATTTTTTATTCAGCCATCTATTATTAAACAGATTTATTCTAAGTTACAATTATTATAATTCCAAGATGTGAATTAATTTATTCTTTTTTTAAATTAAGTCGAATGCATGTTCTTATTTTATATATATTTTTCCTGATTTATTTTTATTCTGTATTTTAACTGTGCAAAATTGATAAAAACGGGAAAATTATTTTATTAATTTGAATTCAAAATTCAAAAAAAAAGCTAATTATGTCATCATATAAATAAATTGGGCTGATGATAATAATGATATTGATGTTTTATCATAAACACTACCATGTCCAAAATCAATCTTGGAAAAACCTTATATCCAAAACTTGACCATGTCCCAAACTGACTCAGTCTTAAATGGTGATTTGAGACGTTAAACATTTAAAATTTACTAGTTGATTTGTAAATTTTGGATATAGGATTGTCACAAGTTTGATTTGGGATATCCCAAGGGCACAACATTGCATAAATTTTAATACTTCGACTTTTAATAACATTTAGCAAATATGACTAAATCTTGGATAAATTTTGCTTAGAATATAATCTTTTAAGATGAATTATAAGTTCTCTAAATACTGTAATTTTAATTTTCCATTCATTAAATCTTATTTAAGTTATTTATTATATATGTTTAATATTTGAATTTCAATATTGATTGTTTATGAGACTATAAAAGAGATATTATTTCAAATTATTTATATTTTTATGAAACTCTATCAATTTAGCACATTTGATCGTAAAAAAAAATTTTTTTGATTTTTTTTATAATTTATTATTTATTCAGCCAATTACAAAAAATAATAAAAAATAATAAATATAATTTTTTCAAAAATCAATAAACAGACGATATTAAAACACCGTCGATTAGGATTCTATAACTGATTTTTTACGGTTAATTCAGATATCAGATAAGAAATACTTTTAATGGCTAATATAATAAATTAATGTAATATTTTATAAATTTTAAAATACATAAAAATGTACTGATAGATAAAGGATTCAGTAAATAATAATAATAATAATAATAATAATTATACTTTAAATAAACGATTTCTTTTCTTCTGCAATATAATTAATAATAGTCGGTTATCATATTATTATCATTAAATAAAAATAAACTAAAAAATAAAATAAATATCAAAATACCATCATCAACGCTAATTTTTAAATTTGAAATATCGATCTGTAAAGATTCTAATTAATGAAATAAAATTATTTGAATATTTTAAATTAATTTTTTGAATATTTATAAAATAAATAATTTACCTGAATATTTAAGACTAATTATATTATCATATTTTTTAAAATAATCATCAGAATTTTTTGGCTCAGGAAGATTTTTAAAATCAAGTAATCTACTCGTGTAAATAGCTTCTGAATGTGTTTCATATGATAAACCAGTAGAACATAATTTATCAATTGATAAACTATTATTGATTTCGTCTGCTTCTTTAATTTGCCCTTGTAATTCTGTTTGATTTTCAAATTCAAAGTGCCATAGGCTTAAGATCACTTCAATTTCTTTTGCTGTTGGTCGATTTAATGGATTTGCATCTAAGCATCTTTTAATTAAATGTACAATTAATTTGGGTACTTTAATATTAAACCCTGGTCTAAGTCCTTGACAAATTTTTATTGCTAAATTTTCACCATGGCTTACATCATGGTAAGGAGGTAAACCAGAAAATACTTCATACATAATTATACCAAAACTATAAATGTCAGAAGCTTTGGTATAATTTTGTCCTCTTAAAATTTCAGGAGCAATATAAGGTAAAACACCATAAACTCTTTTTGTTTTATTTTCTAGTGTATTATAACCTATTGGTTTACATAATCCCATATCAGTTATACAAGTATCATAGTAGTTATGAAGTATATTGCCAATATGTAAATCTCGATGAATTAACTCTTTACGGTGAATTAAATAAAGTCCAAATGCAATACTCCATAAATTACGAAACTTAGTTTTCCAACTTAATTCATTATAATTTGTATCTAAATAATTTCGTAAACTTCCATTCTTTGCATATTGCAAAACCATAATATAATTTTTTGTTTCAGGGTCTTGAGTTATTCCATAAAATTCAATAACGTAATCACCATTAATTTTATGATGTGACGTAATCTAAAAATACAATTATAAAATAAAAAATTTGATTTTAAAATTTCATAAATTTCATTGTAAAATTTTTTTCCATCGTTAATTTCAAAAATTTAATAAACAAATTAATAAACTGAATACCTCATTGATAAATTCTGATGTAATATTTTTTGAGTTATTTAAACTTTTCAGAGCTACAAAACCATTGGGATAACGTCTATCCCATTTTTGATTTTTATTATCCCAATTATCAATAAAACCATCAATCCAATTTGCTTTATACACTTTGCCAAACCCGCCTTTTGCAATATATTTAATATCATAAAATCTATTATAAGGTATCCACTCTAATACTTTATAATAAGCAGTTGCTGATAGCTGAGTATCTTGAATAAATTTGTCAATATCATTATTACCACTAGTCCAATTTCTGAAATTTTGTTGAAAATGTTTTGCGTTACATGCATTACACCAATAATATCCTTCTTTATGTTTACACTCCTCACAAACCATAGTTTGATAGTTTATTAAATTTAATAAATTATTTTATTTACTAAAATAATTTATCTAATTTTATTGAATGATAAATGATCTATTAAAATTCACTAATTTTTTTTCCGATTTATACATTTTCAGAATGTGTAATACACAATGTGTGATACTATTTACGCCGAAATGATGATCGTATCTTGAAATACACTAGATTCAAAACTTATCTTTTTTTGTAGAAAATTGGTTTCCATTTTAGAAAAGTTTAAAAAAAATTGAAAGACTGCTTTATCTGTGAACTTAAAATTTTTTTTCCTACACATCTTTAAAAAATTAATTAAACATTTTATGATTTATTTTTCTAGAATTATATTAATCATTTATACTAATATGAATTACTGTAAATACGTCTAAAATGTTTGATTGATGCATAAAATGACAATTATAAATTATTGTCATTTATAAAATGTTTTATTTAATTCAATCATGTTAAGTAAACATAGTTAATATACAATATTATCAAATTATCTTTAATAATAAAAATTGATATTATTTATACAAATTAACAAATAAAAAAAAAAAGTTCAGTGGATGAATATTGATATAATGTTGTAACATTAAACTTGTTCATTAATGACGTTAATGGCGCAGCAGATTTGTAATTTTATCAGTATAATACTATTTACGACCCACAAGAATTGATTCGACAATAATATATATTAGACAATAAAAAGCTGTTGAAAATAAATATGAATTTGGCAAAAAAATATGTAGCGTCAGCTGTGGTAACTCTAGTGTTAAAATCAAATCACTATTCGTGAAAACACCGAGAGCAGTAAAAAAGTAAATTATCTTCATGCTACGTTCGGTTGAATACGGAGAGGATAATGTTTCTTAAACCTGTTAAGACATAGCTTCTTTATTACTAGATTTGATGGTTTGGAATTATCATCATCATAGTTCAGACTCATTTGATCTCATAAGTAGTTCTTATATTTAATTGATTCATAATTATAACATAATCTAGCATATCGCAGTTAATTAACATTATGTTATTGTTGTTATTGTTTGACTAATGTACATAGATGCTGCGTCAACAATTACAAGAAAATATTTTGAAGATTTTTTTTTATTCTTAAAAAAAAATAAAGAGAACAAGTTTAAACGGAACATTTAATATACGTCATTGAAGTTTCTTTTTGGTTGTTAAAGAAAACATTGTTAAATAATAATTTTTAAGAATTTATTTGATTGTATAAATTATAAATATTAAACAACTAAAAAATGGATATTCCGGTAAATTCAACGTATGATCAAGTCCTATATTATTAGCCTTTATTTTTTCTTAATTTTAAAATATAATCATATCAAATTAGTCTAATTGTTACATCTGTTAGAATGGTACTAAAAGTCTAAAACTCGATGCTGGCACTCTAGTTATTTAAGATGATTTAATAATAATTATAACTAGGTAGGAACGTTTCCAGGAACCGTTGTTGAGTCCGAAGGGATTAATATTTGATCAACACTTGCTGCCACACCCACACATGAGAAGCAAATACTCTAACCCTCTAAATCCTAATCCTTCTAATCCTAATCTTTACCCTAACATGATTTTAAGATATAACTCTAATCTAACCAGAATAAATTTAAACAATTAATGTTCATGTGTAGGGTCTGCCTTTGGCAGGCCCTACACATGATATTTTAAGTATTAGTGAAGTGAATAACGAATAATAGAATTGATAATTATTAATTTTATTATGTTTATGTTTATAATAAAACAAATAAAACAGTAAAAATTTATTATTAGTTTCCAAATAATAGAGTTTATAAGCTGTACATGAACACGAGTTTTACGTGTAACAAATACAACCAATCACGCCGCATCACGTGAGTGCGGACAGACGACATTTTGTGTCGACTAATAATTGAAAAGTAAAATACGATAAAATATTGAATAAATTATTTTCAATCATTTTTTTTCAGCTCTATCTACTGAATTATCTAACATACTGTAAATCTTACAATATTTTAATTTAAACATCTTATAACCATGATCTCCGCTCATCAGTTTCGATAATTATGTAATCACCAATAAACAAAAATTGCTATTAAATGCTTTACGAACCAGATTTCATATATTGAATCATGAATTCAACATGAATGAATCTATTGATCAGATGAAAGAAAGAATAATATTTTAAGTAATTTTTTTTTTTTTGTAAAATTTAAACCTTAAGAAAATTCTCATGTAACACCAATGTTACTATTAGTATTATTAATCAATAATTAAGGTAATGTAAAAAAGATGTTTGTTTTTCAAACTTACTGATTAGTTATGGGATAACATTGTGCTGTGATTTACCGTCCCAAAAATTCTTTTAAGAGATTTCCAAAAGTTTTATACTCCCTATATTTTCTTATTGTATACACTTCACATTCGCCACAGTACACCATTCAAAATTAAGAATAGAACCTAAAAAAGATAAGTTAAATAGATAATTAATAATCAAAAAATAAAAAATGGTATTATTTACGATACCAATTAATTGATATTGTCCATTTCGAAGGACTAAACCTAAATAAAATCAACTAAACATTAATTAATTCTACCAAAACTAATAATCGCGAAAGAAAAAAAGAGTCTTTATATACTGATTAAATAATATTAAACTGATTTAGAACTGATCTGCTAGTTATACCAACTCAATAAATCAAATTTCTATGTATTTATTAAGTATTTATTATCTCAAATTCTATTAATATTATAATATATAATTTAAAAGTTGCTTTACTGTCAAAAGAATATTTAATAGTTTAGCTGTATATCAATATCACATAACTAGCTATTACTCTATTAGAAAATAAAAGAAGAAATAATTATTTGAATAAATTTTCTAAATAATCAATATACTTATAATAGCTTTATCAATGATAAAAATGGGAAAAGTCAAATTTGAAAAATGTATTATATTAGGAAATGAAACCATTATAAGTCCGGGTTATACAATCAAAAATCAGCTGATCTTGGTCGACACCAATTCTATAAATTTTATTTCAAACTATTTTAATTATTTTAAATAAAAATATTTATAATTTTTTTATTGACTTCAAAAAAAAATATATTCTAACTTTCTGCTGCAAAAGTTGTAAATAACATAAAATAAAAGCTTTGATTCATAAAACTAACATAAATGATCTTAAAATTTGTTAACCGGTTATTTTCTATGGCATGTCTTGAAAAGAATTCTTGCAATTTGATATAAGGAATTTGTTTGTGACTGATTTTATGAGGCGACCTGCGTAACCTATTCATATGATTTGGCTTTCCCGTTTATTTATTTAACCCCCTAGTAATACTCTACCCTAACCCCCTAATCCTAACCTAACTAACCGGCAAATAAATCTGGTTACTATTTTTGCATGGGTAAATTATACTTTTGTACAAACATTTTTTATAGTATCTTAATGATGATTACGATTGAGTAAATTGGCCTTTTTGCAATGATAATTATATCCAAATGCTATTGGCGGATTAAACATAATTTAAATTGAGGGTTTTATAATCGCACATTACTTTACTATATTCATCCAAAGTTGATGAAGTACCTCTTATGTTTAATCGTATTTATTTATCTCCGGTTCCTTTGATAAATTTATAATTGCATAATACTACCTTTTTATATATATTTCGGGTCCTGTAGTGATGACGTATTTTTGAGGGTTTTAAGAATTTGAATGAAAACGTAAAGAAATTAATATATGTAAATAATGATTTTTTAAAGAGCAAATGAATGAGCGTTATAAGGATGGATACATGAGTTTTAAGTGGTAGCAATAATGAGAAAATAGAAAATTGATAAAGATGACTGTTATGAATTTTGATTTTTTTTTCGGTGATGAGCGTTAAGGGTTTGAACTTAAATAAAATTTGTTGGAAGTATATACATTCATAGGATCTTTGAATTAAATAAATATTTTCTTACTCAAAATGTTTCATAGTTAGATTCGATATAAAAAAATTGTGTAAATGCAAAAAAAAAAAAATAGAATCATTAATTTTTGTTATAAACAAGAAGTATGTTAAAACTCAATGTAACAAAAAAAAAAGGTGAGGGTTTAATATCTTTTTTAAAAAAAAATTCCAGGAATGTATTAAATCTTTGTTATTATTATTTGGATTTAGGCTTTTTTTTTAATTTTATCTATTTCAAGGAAGACAATTTTTATATTTTTCGATTCTAGATTTTAGAAATATTTTTTTTTTTATGGTCAATTTGGCGGGACCATTTTTATCTATTCTTTTTTTTTTTTATAGTACATATAAATATTTGTTATTATTTTTTTGATCTACAAGTTACAAATAAGCCATATTCAATAGTTTTAGTTAAATTTTTAATTATATTCATATGATCCCGAGTAATACTAATATAGGTAACAATAGTTCATGTATCATTTATAAATTAAGAAGCAAAATCGGTTAGTTCACAACTGGCCGATACCCGCTGCATATCCTTTATGATGTAACACAATTAATATACCTCGACAAATTGAAAACAAGTAAATCAAAAGTATCGTACAATAATGTAACGCAACAAGACAACAGTGTAACAACAAATATTTCTATAAATTGAAAAAAAAAGTTTACAAATTAATTGATTTTTTTTTATTTTTGATAAAATGAAAATTTTAATATTTTTAGCGATTTTTTTTCAAATTATCATTAATACGAATTGTCAACAATATGTTCCAATGGGGAGAAGTCTTCATACTGCAACATTAATTGGAACAAAAATATTTTTCTTAGGTGGTGCATTAGGAAGCATTAATAGAGTACTTCAACCTTCAAATGATTTCTTTTATCTTGATATTTCAAAGTCATTTGATAAAACAAATGGAAACTTACCATTTATAGATTTAAATTACAAGGCTTTAGAAATACCACCACATTATGGATCAGCAGCTACTGCTTTTGGTACACCAAAAGATTCAATTTTCTTGTTTGGTGGAGATATGGGAAATTTGAATATTCCGTCTAAATTAGCATTTTCATTTAATTCAACACAATTAGAATGGAATACTGTAACAGTTTTTCAAGGTACGATACCTGCAAGGGAAATGATAATGAAAGCTGTTACAGATAATAATAATAAAATATACATTTTTGGTGGTGCATTTGGTGGAATCAATGCTCAAGGTGTAAGCGGTTATATATATAATGGCGATATGAATATTTTTGACGCTACTAATAAAATTTGGGTTGTTGGTGAAGGTGGACGATATGGAAGAGATGGACATACTGCTACTTTTTTACCTGACACTGGGGAAATTATTTACATTGGAGGTATCAATGCTGGAACTGGATTAATTGATATAACTAATGTATGTAATGTATTTTTATATATGACTTCTGTTGCTCTTTTTTTCGAAAAAAAAAAATAAATTTATTATTTCTACATAATAGTTAGAATTCTATAATACTGCAAGTAATACATGGAAGACACAAGTATGTAATTATTCATTATTATAGCATTATTTTAAAAATGGACTTTTATATTAAAATCAATAATAATTTCTTTTAAATTAGCCGACCATAAATCCACCGGAACCAAGATACGGTCATACGGCTGTTTTAAGTAAGTATTAATACCATAATATAATTTTTAATATATTTAATTTAATATACACATTAAATGATGAATAATCATTATTAAAATTTATTTTAAACCTGATTTAAAGCAAATGATATGAGAATTATTGTATTCGGTGGGGCTCAAGCTAATATTAATATACCAGTAAATAATCGTTATGTGGTCTTAGATACAAAGACATTTGAATGGTATCATGGAAAAGGAGACTCATCGACTAGAGCTCCTTTTAGGCATCATACTGCAACACTATATAATGATTATATGTTTATCGCCTTTGGTAAGTATTGTCTTTTAAAATAAAATTTTATTGTATCTATTTAATAACTTTTAACTATTTCCTTAGGGTTTGTTGATTCAATAAATGCACAATTTAGTAATAATATTTTAATTTATAAAATTGGAGATTATGCAAATTTCACTGAAGTGGATAATTTTATTAATGAGGGTGTTACTACTGTAAAATCTACTACTATTTCATCAACTCCATCATCAACTCCATCAATTAATGAATCAAAACCTTCAAATTCAAATATTGGTATTATTATAAGTGTTACACTTGGTAGTATATTAGGCATTATTATTTTTGGATTTATTGGTTTTATTACTTTTAAACGATATAAAAAAAGAACTTATCCGCCAATTATACCAACACCATAAATCCAATCTCTTTATATTCTTCATTACAAATAAATTAATTTCTCTATTAATATGTTATCAATAAAGTATTGATAAGTAATTTAACATAAAAATTTAAAAGGATATTTCGCTTACAGTACATAGAGTTAGTATAAATAACCTTGACTTTTGTATATTGGCTACTCTTCAGTCTCTTCTATGGACGTGTCGAAAAAGTCAACCGATTTTATGGTAGCAGCAATGATCTTCAGTGGTTATTTCGACTACTATTTATTATTTTTTATTTTTAAAATACTTAATAGTGCAGAAACATTAATTTTATAACCATGATAAATTCTTGAAATAAGATTCTGCGGATTATAAAAATTGACCTGCAGAAAATTCACTAATAATCTATTTTTGCTCAATCAATGAATTAATAAAACATATTATTCGACTTTTTCAAGCTTAATAATGAAATATTTTTTATTGAAAGGGTTTACCTTGCAGTAGGAGCCTGCATTAGCCTTAATTTCACCACAAACGAAAATTAATTTATTTAGAAAAAAAAAATGCCTGTAAAAATATCATTCATGTGTCTGATCCACTCAGTTATTGAAAGAGACAGTAATGACTACATCATAAGAGATACAACTGCTGTTATAAGAAAGATAATAATAGTAAAAGTAATAAGTTTTGTTTCAAAAGCATCCTCATCACCTAGATGGGTGCTAATTTTTTCATCAGGAAATGTATTACGATTAACAGGAAAATTCTTTGTTCAAGAGGAATCTCATGGAAATTTGAAGGTAATTATTAAATATGTTTGTTTTTTTTCATATGTAATAAAATAAAAGTATGATTATTAATATTCTATTCTATATAGGTAATGGTGATCTTACAGATTTAATCCAAGAAAATCTTCCATGAAGCTCAATTCTGTATTTATTACAGGACTTATTGTTGAACATAATCAGACTGACAAAGTATTTAAAAGTATCAAACTTTGTGTAACAGAATTCGTTGGTGGTGGTAGCACAGGAAATAAATTTTATCTTAAATGTAGATATTTAAGATCAGATGAACGAATTGATAAAAANGTCAATAAAACAAGAAAAAATTCAAATGTGTTGATCACTGGCATTAATTCTTATTGATTCTGAATGGAAAGTTGATATACAAGACTTAAATTTTTTACCAATGNCTATTTCACCAATTGAATCATCACCAACAACAGCAACAAGTAGTTCTACTTCTTCCCTTTATTCTTGGTCTACAATTATACCCTCAGNTAGAATTTCTGCACAAGCAATGGCAGACACTCAAAATTC
>QKYT01000285.1:72484-102203 GCA_003550305.1 Glomus cerebriforme | reverse complement strand
ACGCGCTGAATGGTTGATGTATAAATACGGTAGAGCGCATGCGCTCTTTCATGCAGTGAGGTTAGGAGAAAGTTTTATAACTGAAGAAGTCGTGCAAGGTTTAATTGCACGAGGTGCAATTATTTCTAGGTACTTTGTCCAACGTTTAGTAATGCAATTTGGTGTCCAACACCCTGAGACAAAAATTGTTTCNTGGGCTGCTGATTTGCCCTTGACAGCTTTCACAAGATTGATAACCGAAGCACTTCATCAGCTAAATGGAGATCTTGGTATTAGAAAGAATGATATGGAAACATTCGAACATTTAACTACCTGTAAGTTCTCCATAACTCGTATACCAACAAGATTTAATGATCATCTTAACGAAATCAAAGATTTAATATTAAATCATAATTTTATACCTTTTCCAACCCGTCCAAGAACTCTTCCTACCATCGAACGCTATCCATCTGAAGATGGGTACGAACATAGTAAATGCTTTTCATTAATACTAAAAAGCGTGTTGATTTATCCCGACATCGTTAAATGTTGGAAGCAAATCGGATATCATAACATCTGCAGAGATCTAAATGATATAGTCATAAAGGGAATGTTTATAATGTTTTTTCCTATGGCTCGGCCAGAAGATTGGGTATGTCCTACCCCTGAAATTATTGTTAATAAGTTAAGGCAACTTATCAATCTTGGGTTTGAGTTAACCGACAACCTAATAAAAAGTATTGTCGAATTATTTGAAGCAAGGTTTGATATGATAGGAGAGATAATTATAAAAGTGTTCGTATTAATTCGCGGTCAAGATGTGATGAAAGTCGTTACTACGGTATTGACAGAAAAAAAATATGTTTTGTAAGTTTATAATTAAATTTTAAAGCAATTTTCATATTTGTTTTTATATATTTATAAAAAGAATATCATATATATTTTTTTATTTTTATGAATTTTTATACATAAAATATTAGAAAATTATCTTCATAAAGTTTTTTTCGTTCTATTTCTCAATAAAAATAGAGCACTTCATCTATTTCAAGAAATAATAAATTAATTCATGATTATACTCATAAAAATAACTTCGCGAGACTCAGATTTCAAATACACCAAATCAAGTTTAAATAACTCAACCAATAGTGTTCTAATTCCTTTCATTAAATTTTTTTTTTAATAAAGAATTTATAATATCTGATATTGTAGTATACAAATAAAAAAAATTGGATTGGTTTATTTGCGTATCCAATTGGACGGAGACTGTATTTTATTACTTTAAAAGTACGAAAAGTGCAATATAATTTCGTAATCATGTGATAAATTTGGTCAAAGATGTCTAATGCCGGTCCAAATGTCTCAAGGCAATATAAACTTATCCCTGTATCATACATATTATTTATAAACTTCAGTTAAACGACATAAAAACTTGAATCTGCTCTTGGAGAAATACTTAAAGTCGAAACAAATTATGAAGTCATCATTCATGTTGGAGAAAACCTAACCTTAAGGAATTTCATTATCTTTAGCTTTAGATCCAAATACTTCAATAAAATCATTTCTACTAAAGAATATTGAGAAAAAAGATGGGAAATTTATTAATGTTCATAGAATTCATATTTGAATTCGTCAATTTTATTTATATTAATGCAAGTTTGTCCTCATAATAATAAAATCTTCTCGGTTTACAAATTATTTTTGCTAATGTAATAAAATATTTTTAAAGGAACCTATTGAATTGTGTAAACTCGTGTGAACGCGAAAATTGCGCGATTTTGAAAAATTACCCGTAAAATATTCTATTATGTACAAAAAAATTACATCCTTTTGCCCTACTCAAATTGGTACACTTAAATACTGTATATTATTAAATTACATGCGTAATTATTTCTTTTTCATTTATTTCTTCGTGCTATATTGATGATGTTTAAGATATTTGGAATAATTGATGACGGTCAGGAACCATAAATAAATATAAAACATTATCATTATAATCAATAAATTATTTACCAGGATCTGCTGGGTTCTTTTGTTTGTCTACAAAGTAATACCTTACAATATTTCCAAAATAACCATTCAATTTTTTTTTTAGCTTTCCATGGTGTCTTGCCATTTTGATTAATCTTCTCCAATCAAAATTTTATTTATAACTAACGTAGTACAACTCATGCTTTTTAAATTATCATAAATTGCGTCGCATGTTCTATTCTTAAACTCTGATTATGTATCGCCAATACCAAAACGAGGCAATGAAAATCTAATTATAAGCGTAATCAAATATATCAAGAGTTACAATGAATATTACTAATTTTTGTAATTTTTCATTTTTAAATATTTACCTTGATTTCTTCATAGTTTATTGATTTTTTCATTAATTGGCGAACATCACTCATTGAAGTATATTTGACCGCAAGTTAGAAGTTAGGAGATGGTCAAAAACTGAAGCGTCAAACTGAATGTAACGATTACAGTGTACAGTGACGTTGTTTATAGGCTGTATATAATGGAAGAATTTCTATTATAAATTATATCGCGTTTGTATTATGTTAATCAAATAATAAATAAATAAAATGANAAACTTATATTTTATGGACTAACCATGTTTTTCTCTAAAATTCACCATGAATTGATTCAGTATTGTTTTTATCATTCACAGTGAAAGTAACATAGCTTATGAGCTCAATGATTTTTTCGGTTGGTGAATCCACTATGGTAACTTTGAGACGTCCAAAGCATATTCACTCGCCCTCTCTTATGTAATAATAATCTATCAAAAAAAAAAAATTTTTTTAGATAATGTATTAAAAGAAAAGAAATATTTATTTAATTATATGCACGTGTAAGTTACAAATTACCTTCTGAGTCTTGAGCCTCTGATTCGTCGGAGTCTAATTTTACTATGTTTTTCTTGAAAGTTTTTTTTAACACATTCTTTTTTCAATGATTTTGTGCAATTACAGTCTTGAAGTTCACCTTCTAATACTAACCCAGGAAGATTTTTGTATAGAGATCACGCAAGCTTATAATACATATCTAATGAACGAGGAAACCTGCACATTCACAGACACCACTTATACCATGTAAAGGTAAGAATTTGATATAAACTACCCTGAAATAAGAATTTAACCAATATTAAAAAAACGATAATTTTATAATTAATAAATAACATTTAATAAATCCAAAATTTACCTTACGAAAATCACCATTCACTATCATATAGATCATAAATAAATCTTTGTATATTCATGTTTTTGGCAGCTTTCTTGGAAAAGTCCAAACTACTTCAGTTATGAGGAAATAGGTCGATAAAATTTTTTGTGGTATAACGTCTGAAATTTTCCTCCTGTATTTGAAATTATAAGAAAATAAATGTTAAAAAATATGTATGTAGTACTAAAATTAGACATATATAAAATGAATATCTTGTACAGACGTCCAATTATTTGGTTTATATAAGCATTAACGACGTATCTTGCGATCTTGGCGTACCCTTTGCTTTGTTTAATCAGAAGGCGTATCCTATAATAAATTATCTAGTTAGTTTGAAATATAAATTATGATAATACATTCTTATATAAAATCATAAATTACCTAAGTACGCAATATAGAGAGAACTTTGTAATTGTGAATTTACTACAAACGATTCTTGCCATCAGTTGTCAGTCATTCAATAAAGAACTAATCGGGACGTTAATATTGCGCTAGAGTTGAGGAAAGGATATCATGAATAACTCTTTAATTACCATATCATTTAGATCACTACAGACTTCTTTAATAACCAATTTGCTTCTAAAAATTAGTGAGATCTGGACAAATCAAAACATATTAATTTGTCTGTTATTTCATAACCATCATGATATAAATAGTATTCAATAGGGAGAATTATTGGACGTGAGAGAAGGGGATGAATTTTTATTTAAGATTAAATCAATTAAATCAATTTCATGAATATTTTAAAAAATTTTTGTCTTTTTAGATCACCGTTATTATATCATACTATTCCAATATTTCGACAAACTTTATAATTAAATTGGAGAATCTGGCTCATTTAACAATCATGATAAAGTCATAAATTCATTAACATCTTGTAAAATTTTGAGTTTGCAAACGGAAAGTCCATTAAAGAATTACAAGACGATAAAAAATTTTTTTTTGTTTAAATGCGCAATGTAAACTCGTGATATCGGTATTAATGGAGATCTAAAACCCGAGGTTCGATCACGTGCCTCAGAATTTTACCGTAAATCGTAATTATATAGATAAAGACATTTTATTTTCTTTCTCCTCATTACAAAATCTAGACATATTTTTATTTTCTGGTTCGTGTGTGGCCTTGCCTGTACCTATTTACTTCTTACAGGCGTAGACAGTTTGTCTTCGGGGGGGGGGGGGGGCTCGGTTACAGTATCACTTAATGTAATAGTCATATTCTCTAATATTGTATCGGACCTACGTCTTAAATTAAAAATAAAAATAAAAAATTTTAATTGTTTTGGGTTTAATGCTACCGCCATCTGTAATTGATTTATTTTCAAAGTTGATAATATACTTTGTAACAGGAATTCAGCCAAATTGATGATGAACGTTCAATTATTAATGTTCTTGATAGATTAAAACCTGATCAAAAAAAAAGTTTGTCATGTACTTTAAGAAAATTTTCATGAATGAGATTAAGGTTTCTTTATTGGCTGGTGTGGTGTTAGAACAGGCAGCATATTATCATTGATAGTGATGCGAGTCAATCGTCATGATGGCATATGATTTCATTAATTCAAATAACATCAATGTCCTTCATGGCAAAGATCAATTTTGTACAACTGCTCAATGAGAAATAGATGTAGCTTGTTCTCGGTATATTAGCGTTATCAACATATTTCAAGAGAAAGTTTCTTGCATATATTATAATGAAATTTAGCGTCTCATGTGTTTCAGAAATCACATTTTGTGTATCTCTGATATTTCTCATCAAAGTTTTAAAATTTTGAATTTCCAATGGATGAACCCAGATCCATTTTTTGTGATTTCATCATACATGTATGATCAAATATAAATTATCATACCATTAATTTAAAAATATAAATACTTATTCGTTCATAAAATTATAAGCGAGACTTATTCAAAGTATATAATATCAAGGAACATTGATTCTGCAATTGAATAATTAATGCCGGCGATTTTTCATTGATATAATTAAGAGTTAACCAAGGCGGCAGAAGTGCTAGTTGTTAATTAAATCATAATCACTTTTTACTTTTACTTTCGCTAAAAATTGATTTCAACAACAATCTATATTAAAAAAAGTAGATAACTCTATTCGTTCCAAATACATCCTTCTATAATAGATATCTTCTGGAATAAGTCAGAGTCTCACATAACTCTTAGTTGCAGTTATAAGAACGAAGATGAGAAGTTCCTTATTATGGCATTATTGACATTTTTAAAATGTTAAAATTTATGATTGAGGGAGGAAAAAAAACACACTCTCCATGTTTTTTCTGACCATTTTCTGGATATTTTCTGGACACGTTCAGGACATAACTGGACAATTTCTAGATAACAATGTGATTTTTGTTTAGAAATTGTCCTGATTATGTTCCAAAAAATGTCCAGAAAAAAAAACAATTTTGAAAACGTCAATTAATATACTATGAACACAGTATAAATTTTCTCAGTTGGAAAGGTCTTAACGAAATTTATTAACAAATATTTTTATTCAAAGTTATAAGAATAAATAATAATTGTATAGTAAAATTATATACAATTTATTAATCATTGTTATTGATTGAATCGTACTGGTAATGCATAATAATCCAATTTGTCCAATGACCTCAACAAAAACCAGGAATTTTATCTTATAAATAAATTAATATACTGTAAGTAATACAAATTGATAAAATATTTGAACCTTCTTTGATATCTGCGTACGATTTCTTCGTACAAATATACCTAAATTTTAAAATCCAATCCAATAAATGCTTGTAAAATTACTAAAATTACACAACTCCAAATCTATACTAGATGATGATGAACTCACATACTCGCCATATTTATTTTCCAGTTACCTACAGTACATTAATTTTCTTTCTTTGATGAACAATGGTAAAATTAAAATTATATTTTACATATAATGAAAAGTGTACTCTTTGGAGAACTTAATGACGTAATAATCAGTAAATAGAGCATATGTTTTCAGGTTGGTGGCGCATGCGGTGACAAATAAGCGTGACAAATAGGGTTCACACCACCATAAAAAAACTAAGTCCCCCAGATAAATAGTAATTTTGAATCACAACCGGATGTGACACCGGTGACAATATGCAGCCACAATATGCAGCCACACGTGAGATCACGTGCAAGCGCATATTATATATATGCATGCGCCACCGACCTGGCACACAAGAATACGAAATATTTCAGATTAATATTTTACCAACAACTTTGGCCGACACTATTCGTAATTTTGGCCAAAATTTGTTTTTCAAACATTTTTACGAATTTTTACGAATTAGAGGTTCTCACAATTATATACTTTTAAAAATATAATTTAGATCCTATTGTATTAAGCTTGGCGGTTATAGTTTTACTTAACTTTTATTTCCTTGCAAAATTCATTTTTTTTTACCAGCTTGAGATTTAACGATAATTACAAAATTGCCATTTTTACTTAGAATCCAATATTTATATATTTGAACTTCTTTAAATTACAACCTATTTAATTAAAATCAGTTATTGATTGGGATTTATATTATGTGTAATATCAAAGAAAAAAATTGCAACGCTTGATTGCGAACCTAGTATTAAAGTTCGTCAAATCAAAACATTACAATTATACATAGAATGAATAAATAGAGTGAATAAAAAAAAATAATAAACAAATTTCTACTTACAAATAAACTAAAAACGAATATATTTATTTATCTTCAAATATCATATAATAATCCAAATTCTATTTAAATTTAATACTATTATTTCCACATTAATTATAAATAATTTGTAATTAATAAAAAGAAACTGTGTATGATGAAATTTTAATAAATAGTATAGTGAACTTATAATAAATTACTTTGTTTTTTCTTGATCTGTTATTTTTTGATTATAAATCTGTGTTAGCAATGGTTTAGATAGGGGATAAAGTCACTTACTTTTGGTACAAAACATTATTTCCAAATCGGATTTATTATGTGTCAAGTTTGGAGGATAGATTCGACTCGATCTAAAAAAACAGGTCTCGTGAATATTCGGGTCATACATTTACATAACTTAACCCGATAGTAGTTTAACTCGTATAAACCTCGAATTTTTTTTGTTTGACATCGAGTTAAAATTACTAACTTAGTTTTAATGACATCTGAAGTAATGTATTATTAAGTTTTTATGTAATTGATCTAATGATAAATTTGTTAAAGATCTTAGATATGCTCAAAAATTATTTAAAAAAATCAAAAAACAACCAAATTTGCATCCTCAAGCTTATTATACAAGTCGTCATCTTAATTTTAACAATTATGATTATCTCGAAGATTTTTTAAGAAAGACAGTGCGGCATATAGTACCGCCCTTAAGTAGTATCGGGGTACTATTCAACTTAAAATTCTGATATTTTTGAATAGATACCCCCCTACTAATTCGGCCTAAATTGATATTTTGGCCAGAATTATACCTTGTATATTATCCACAGTATCCTCCGGGGTACTATTGTATGACCCGCTTTCGGATCGTTAATTTATGTATAGTAGTATGACAAAAGTAATACTAACATTTTAGTCATTGTTTCCATAAACGGTCATTATTTTCAATACAATAAATGAAACAAAGGTTTCGCCAAACTTTTATTTATTTATTTTAAAAAAAATGAGCGTTGGAAAACAATAAATACGAAAATGATTAAATCAAGATATCTCAAGACAACTAGTTATTTTCCATTAAATCAAATTCGATTAAATTTCGTTATTTCTTTTTACATTCATTGATATATTAAAATATAAATAAACAACAAAGATTTATTGTATTCTATATTTAATATGCTAATTTTTTGACTGTTGCATCTCATTTGTATTAATATTTGAATAAACAAATGGAATTTGAATTTTTATGGGTTTAAAAAAAAAAAGATATAAATAGAAAATATTTATTCTTGCCATTTTATGTCTTTTTATTTATTATGTCGAAAATATTACATAATTAGATGATAAATATTCATTGCAAGATGAAGAAATGACCTGTATTTGATTTTTCTACAATTACTATCAATTGCAATGGGTGAATGATTTCTTCTAAATTACTTTCTCATTTACGTATGTGACAATCAATCACCGGTTACCGGGTTATAATTTCCTGCTGTAGCGAATAAATTTTTTTTTCGAAAAGCTTGCTTCATTTTTTTTTATTAAAGTTCAGGGATGGGTTTTCTTATTTGTCTCTGTGATAGTCATGTACATTCATTCAGAGAGATTTTTTTAATTAGCTGATTGTAGACTTAAATAATAAAAAGTGCATATATGTTTAAGGGGTGGTACATTTTAATAATTTTGATTTCAACAAGGAAGATATGCAATAAAAAAAAATAATAAACGAACCAAATTTTTCCACAGGTCGGTAACCCATTAAATGGAGTAAAATAGAATATAATAAATGTGTCGCTGATAAAATGAATACGGGTAGATTATGCCTATAGTAGAATAAACTCTAAACTTTACGCAGGTGTGATGATTTATCAAATTCGTTTATGGTATTGTTCTCTAGTAGTACATCATCATCGAAATAAAGAAAGAATATATATTTTTTAGGGTCAGTTTGGCCGGGTCGCATTCACTTGTTTTTTGCCGATAACAGAAATTAAATGTATTATATTTTGTGTATAACAATAATAATATAAAATTCTTAATCCTATTTATTATAATTAACTATACAAAAAAAAATTAAACAAAAAGTACAATCAAAAAAATTAAATTTGGTTAAAATTTTTTATAACTTACGGGAAAGTTCGGAAGTATTGGTATCTGATTGCCATTTTAAGAAACAAAAGCAAATCAAATCAATGTTTAATTAAATCAGTTATATTTTCTCGTGAAACGTTTAAAAAAAAGTACATACTGTATTATTATAGAACAATAATATGGAATTTTTCCCACAGAGGTGTGATGTAAAAAGTGGCTGAAAATAATAGTAATTTAAATATTATCACATGGTTTTATAATGAGGGGAATTATGTACTGTACATGTGCTATCAAATCTTACTGTTATTAAAAGCATCTTCAAAAAGACATTTATCAAAGTAAATGAGGCTGTATAGTCAAGTGCATAAATTAGTAATGATAAACGATCCAAATTTCAATAAATTCCAGAGGCTAAAAAAAAAGTATAAGCTTCATTTTAATTCGGAAGAATTAAAAATTTTGCATATTTTATAATACTGTATTCAATAATAGCCTATAATATATTTGGTTATTACTTGGCTAAGCGCATATTAAGAAAATCATGTTTCTGCAAAGTAGAACAATAGTAAATGTATAACAGTGTATAAATAAATTTATTATTAACAAAATGATCTATAACGCCGGCCAAAATTATGCGATTTAAATTTAGTGATTTAATGGGGTGTGAAATTTTTGTCTTTTTGTGACTTTGATAAATGTGGTGGAACATTATTTGATCAGCAGATATAGTTATATAGTGTAAATATTTACTTGTGAAACATTATTTGACCAGCGTTACTCAGTAGTCGCACTAATTTTCCTCTTCGGAGTTTGATTCCGGTTTTAATTATATAATAAATTTGGGGTTTATCATGTTATTCATTTCATTGTTTCCCTGCAATTAAATATTTTAATATTGCGAAATATATTTTTTTCACAAAAATATTCCACTTTAAACAGTTTATTTTTAGAAAAAAAAAAGAATGTCTAGACTCAATAATGATACTCTTTTCTTGATATTTGAAGAATTACAAGAAAATTCAAAAACATTATTTTCATGCCTTATGGTTAACAAACTTTGGTGTGAAGCCGCGATTCCAATTCTATGGAGAAATCCTTGGAAGTATGATATTGATTACAGTAATAAACGTTATTTATTCGCGACTATTGCTTTCTACTTACCTGATAATATTAAAGAACTCTTAAAAACGAAGGGATGCCAATTACCTCCAATTTCACAGAAATCACCTTTCTTTGATTATTTGTCTTTCTGTAAAAGTATCAATGTAACCATCATGAATAATATGATATTTTCTATTGAACCT
Source organism: Glomus cerebriforme (assembly GCA_003550305.1). NCBI lineage: Eukaryota > Fungi > Glomeromycota > Glomeromycetes > Glomerales > Glomeraceae > Glomus > Glomus cerebriforme. Next base: position 91,984 of record QKYT01000285.1, on the reverse strand, counting down.
TCTTCAGTTTGTAATCAGTTTCTTCTACAACAAGAGTTTTATAAACTCATTATTGGAAAATGTCCGGAATTGATATATTTGGATATGATATCACTCAAACACCAAATATTTTACTTCCCAGAAGCTATAACTTGTCTTGAAACGCTTCGTGAATTAAAATGTAGTATGTCTGTTGATCTTACATATTTCTTTGGATTAGCACGTATCTGTCGAAATATACAGAAGCTCATCATTATTAATAATAGTTATGTATTTAATTGTGCAATTGTTAATTTAATTGAAGAGCAAGAAAATTTAAAATATTTCGAATGGGAAGATCATTATTTTGAAGAAGCAGGAGTTTCTATAGATGACCCTTATTCAGCGATTTTACCCGCATTAGTAAAAAAAGCGGTGACTCTTAGTCACCTAAAAATGAATTGCTTGTATTCTGATGTTTATGAATACGATATGCTCAAGGAGACCATCCCTAAACTTAGTAATTTGAAATGGATAAATATTATGTTTAATGGGAATCTTCTGGTGGAAAAAACATATACAGGAGAAATTAGATGGCTTTGGTAAAATGCATTCTTTTCTTTTTTTCAAAATTAATAATTTACAAACATTGATGTATATATATTTGTAATAATCAGAATATAGGAAATCTTTTAATAAATAAAATTTATTTAAATTTACATATTTAGTATATACATATTCATAATATTTTAGTTGGAATAATTTTTTGAAGCCATCTAGTAGTGATCATAGAAAGATAAAATTATGAGATTTTTCTCATCAAATTGCGTCAAATGATGGTAATTTAATGGTTCTAACATCGATATACTAGGAGAAACGATATCAAAAAAATGGTTTAGTCAAATTTATTTATTGCAAGCCATCCATTTGACATATCTCAATGAGACAAATCTAATAGTAGTATTTTTGTCTTTTTATCGGTTTAACTAAGTTGAATATTTTATACTTAAAGTAGAATGCAAGTTTTCAACTTGTTAAAAAACCCCTGATAATTAAGACAATTATGTCAAAAGGTAGTACATCAGCAGCAAACCTTTGATGTTGACAATCAGAAAAAAAGAAACATTTTACGCCAAAATTAACCTGTTTTCTTTTTATTGTTTTCACATGTAAAAAAAAAATATATATGCGACTTAAGCCTTCTAACTTTTTAGTTAATTTACATTCTAAAGCATTAATAATTACAGTATATAGAGTTTATTTTCCAAAAGGAAAAAAATCTTTCATTTATCTTTTTCATCGGTTTCAATTCTCTTTTCAATATGTATCCTTACTGTTTTTTTTACGGGAATCTAGTCAATTGTATGTTTGTTTTTTAATTTCTTTGTTATTATAAAATTAATAAAGGGTATTGCTTAATCTCACTACCGGTGATTATCACCGGACTAATAATTTTTATAGTTTTTATATTGAATTATATTTTTATAAAAAGTTAATCACCTTACTATATGTAAATTTGGAGAAGAAAAGGTTTTTGAAAAGCCGTTATTCAGATAGTTTTTGAGGAAGACATGAAAATTCGATTTTTACATTTTTTTTTTTACTTTAAGAAAAAATTTTTCAATCAAAATTTTTAAAATTTAGTGTGATTTTATATCCAAACATATTTATCTAACATACAGTATATATCAGATATATTAACTATTTTAAAATTATTTGAAAAAATTTTTTTCTTTGGCATCTTAACTCTGGCCGAAATTATGATGTTCGGCCGGAATTAAGCGGTGATAATTACCGGTAGTAACAATCACCGCTGGTGAGCTTTAGCAATACTCTGTGTGAAAAGGTCAAATAATTATTTTTTATTTGCTATATGGCAAGTCTTGATGAAAATAATAAAAACTTCTTTGGATTTTTTTTTAAAAATATTAATTAGATCAGCACCAACTAGTTTATTATAGTTTTCGTGTTCTAATTTTGTGTTCAATTATTTACTATTATGTATTTTACGTACCGAATTTCAACAATAGATTATACACATAAGTTAGAGGTTTAACATTAACAAATAATAATATACTATATATTTTACATAATTTCATAAATTTAGTTTAGTTTGTAAAAAAAAACAAACCAGTATAGTTGCGTTTGATTATTTTGATAGTTGAAAAATAAATAAATAAAATATTTAATAAAAATGTTTTCGTGATCGTTGGTATGATTGGTAATGTGGATGATAGTAATATGAGTGATAACCATATGTTAGCTGAAATTGATGGTACAGATTGTATGGATGATATATATTGCGATTGATTACGGCCCATATGGTGGTTGATGTTGTTATTTGTATGGTAATTGCGGTGATTGAGGTCGTATGGGTTGTAGATATGATTGAGGTGGCTGTTGTTGTATAGTTGTAGTGTTGTTGTTGTTGTAGAGATTGTTGCTTGTGTTATGTGGTTGAGATTGTTGTTGCTGATATTGTTGGTGATGGTGTTGTTGGTATTTAAGTTGTAAAGATAGTTGCAAACGTTGTTGTAATTGCCGTGGTCTGGTTCTGCATTTAATGCTAGATGAGTCTTTCGTTTATTTAGTGATTCATTACAATTAAGATTCGTCGTTAGGGTAGATTTGAAATTCTTAAATTTTTTCCCGCCATTATTATACAGTATATATTTGAATTTTTATATTCTTCAAAGCTCATTTTGGAACCATATTTATATGTATTTCAATTAAATTTTATTAGAACAGGTTTATTCGTATGGAAATTTGTTGAATCTTTTCTTTATAGAATAAGCACAAAAAAAGGACAAAGGTAAATAAATTCAAATTCATATTTGGATCGTAAATGTTTATAGAAAGATTTTTTTTTTTTGAAAAAAAAAGTTAATAGTAAAAACGCATAACGAAAAGCTATTTGATTAATTTGATTTACTGTTTTGGAGCTTAATATTTTTAAAGGGAGAACACTGCTTTTTTCTAGGCCGACCGAAAATATATAAAGAATATACAGTATATCGACTCTGATCCAAAAATCATGTGCATTTGGGAATTATGATAAATTGATAATGTCAGTCAGTTACTATAATGAGTAATAAAATTCTGACTGGCATTAACAAAAATTGTCTAGAAAAGGAAAGATTTACATGATTTTAAATACGTCGACCTTTTTCTGGATCCTAATATTCTACATTGAGCATAACAACATTATGCGCAATAATTAATTATATCTATAACTTGAAAAAAATTTGGTTATGTAATTAATTAATCTAAAATTAAATATTATCAAAATTATTAAAATCTTTTTTTTTTTTTTTTTTAAAAAAAAAAATCTATTTCCGATCAATAAATGTATACTATAATTATAATTTTTTTTTAAAAAAAAAATTGGAAGATTCTACAAACTTTTTTAATTTGCACGATTCAAAGAATAAAAAACAATAATGCATTTAATCAAGGATCCTGTTTATTAATCTCATAAAAAATAGATTTGGCAGAAAAAGAAAAACTATTGTTCACGTAATTTGAAATTTAAAAGATTCTACAAATTTTTTAATTTACACAAATCCAAATGATAATTGTGTGTGATTCAAAGAACAAAGAAAATAATAATGCATCTAATTAACTAAAGGTCCTGGTTATTGATCTCATAAAAATAGTTTTAACAATTTGGTATTTTCCTGATCTCGGAGGTAAAAAAAAAAAAAAACCTGTTTAAATTACAAATATTAAAATTTTTTAATTTACACAAAATATTTTTAAGAAATGAATTTGGCATTCTCCGATCTCGGAGGGAAAAAATTTCCAAGTTCATGATTAAGTTTAAACTGACCAGTCATTTCTCGTTATTTTACAGTCCTTTGTGTGATAATAATGCACTCAATTTATTCAAGAACTTGTATTGATCTTGAATATGATTCAAACAAAATTTGGGGCGTTCATTTATTATCTCAAATTATAATTATATTATGCAATAATCGCATATAATTAATTTAAATTTAAATGATTGATTTGAATAAATTTGGAAGTTCCCGTTCCGAAAAGAAACTTTCTTCTTTCAATAAAGATAGTTACATATTATATTTCTAGTTTATACGTTATAATTTAAACCAAATCTGGAGCTCAATCCAAAATTAGTAAGTTCAGACACAAGATTTCAATTTCAGTTATGATTGGTGCGCGTGTTCATCATTATTTAACATCACGTGACATGAATTGATCCATTATTAGTTAATGTGTATATATACTGTATAAAAAAAAATTTTAATTTATGCATAGTATCATTTCATCTGAATCAATTACCCACGCGATTCCTAAAAACATTAATTAATATTGATAAAAAAATTCTAATAAATAGGCATCCTTGAACTCAGATGACATAAAACCTAATAACCATTAACTATTTAAAAATGCCAAGAACTGGAATCGTAAGAAGTAGAACAAGATTCAATGAAAATGTATTAATTTAATTATTTTCTTAAAAAAAAAAGAACAAATATATATATATATAAATTATTAAAAATGTTTTTACTTTCTTTAGACTGATAATATCATCATAAATTGCATGGCATCGATGGGCCACCGAGACGATTGCTTCGCCAGAATTGCCCGAATCATCCCACCATATAACGCTCGACAAATAGCATCCCGGTAAGTCTTTTTTTTCTGGTTTAATAAAATAATTTCATTTTTTTTAGAAAAAATATGGTTTTAAACTTTATTATCATTATTAATCTAGTTGGAGAAATAAACTCGATCCACAAAGTAAGTAAATTTCAATTTTTTTTTTAAAGAATATATTAAATAAATATATAAATATAACGTATATATATATATATATTTTTTATTTACTAGTAAGCCCCGAACCACTCACCATGCAAGAAAAAATCTTTATTAATAACAAAATTCGTGGCTATGAGATGGTTGGTGAAAAAATTCTTTGGAGAGAAATCATTCGTGACTTAGAAACCACGTTTGGGAAACGGCATACTGACAATAGGTTGAGGAACTATTGGTATTCACCATATTCAGCTTTAATAAACCATGCGATAAATCAGTCCAATGGGACTGATCAGTCCAATGGGGCTCCAGCAGTGAGTCCAATCAATCCGGTGGAACCGGAATTTATTCCAAATTTCATCAATTGTTCATTTAAAATGAACCCAATATTTTGATTTTAGTTTCTCAACAATTCTATATTATTTTTTTATGACTTTTTATATAATTTTTTTGATTATTTTTTTTTTATTTATGATATGTTTTATTTCACTTTTTTCCTTAGAGGTACAACAATTTTAATTTTCAACCTCTCCCAAAAAAGTAATAAAATACTGTATTACCTTGCTCTTTAATGAGAAAATTTTGCAAAGAAATACTGTATTGATAAATCTTTATTTATAGTACCAGCCAGAATTACTAACCACGTGATTTAAAAACCAGGTTTATTGTTAGTCAATTTACCACGGTGAAATTTAACTTAAATTATAAATTCTCATCTTTCGACAAATAAGACAAAAAATTTTTTGGACAGATAATCAGGAAAAATAAGAGTACAAAAATTAAATATGATAATTTTTTTTGTGCTAGTCAAATAGTAACTGCCAATCGAATATCTATGCAATATGATATATCGCAAACTAGAATTGTAATTTAAAAATACTAACTGAAAGCAATCCAATAATAAAAATAAATTAAATTAAAAGTATATGTCAAGTCTAACAAATACAAATTAAACTCTCATACAGTCATACTATAGTAAAATCATGAATTAGCTTTTAGTTGTTTGTTAAAATATTTTATTATTAAAGAAATCAAATAAAATTTAGAAGTTCTATATCTTGGTTATATACTAAAATTGGATATTCGGTATGGGTACGAATATATATTTAACCCGATATTGGATATCCGGATGAACAGATAGAAACTTTATTTAATAGTAATTTAATTATAACCTAATAGCTATGCAGTTACTACATATTTAAGGAATCCAAGTTTCTTCTAAGTAACTATTACAATATATTTTAGAAATACTTTTGTAAGTTAAAAGGTTTAAATACTAATTACCAACAATATTATACTTTATAATTTATTGTCAACTACTTCATTTCTAAGCTAAATTTAATTCTTTTTTTAAGAATGTCATCAATCATTAATTTTTGGATATTTACATAAATTTGTAATTTTGAAAAGGTAATGTTTAGAATATAGAAATTTTGTGCATCAATTTATCAAGTATCGTTCTTGCAGATTAACGTGAATTGATGAACCCAATGACCAACCTCCTTTAATCATCTGAACACCTAAGGCTGCATTTATGTGAATATAACTGATGTTTTGGATTTCATCTTACCAGTTAATATGCTTTCGCTTATACTACAACTCCAAAAATATCTTGTATCATCAAAATCTTTAATTTAATAACAGCAAGATTACATGATGCGCCACCAATTATCTACTTCCTTGTATAACAGATAATGCATGCTAATCCTGCTATAGCCCTAACCAAAGCTGATGATAAAACCAAACCATAACATAATATACTTTGATCATGCCTTTCCCTTCATTTATGTCAATGTAGCTGAACCTGATGTTATATGCACTCCGCAAAGTCCGTTCCGCAGTTCCGCTAATTGAGATATCATGAAGCAATACATTACAGATCACACAAAACAAAGGTATTATTCCATATGTTTGTTTATCAGCAGATGTAATCCAGTATCCACGACTTTAGTATCATTTCATCTTTTTTTGAATCATCTTGTAATTCTTCAAATATCAAAAGAGAATATCTTTTTGTTCGGACATGCTTTTTTTCTCTTGAAAAGAATAAAATAAGAAAAAGACGTTTACGGTAGAATATTTTTTAAAAAAAAAATGAAAAAAATGAATGAAAGCAAATTTATATGAAACCAAACTTAGGTAGTACGCCGATCAATTTACGCCATTTATACCGGTTTACTTACTAGATTCTATACGACACAATTTTTCTGAGTACCTGGACGAAAATCATTTCACGTAAACTATCTATAGATGAAGTTCGTTGTTTATACTTTATAGATATAATTTTTTTATAAGTTGAAAAGGTTGTGATAAAAGAAAAAATTGGTTAAAATATAAAATAACAGATTTGGGACATGGAAAGGACCGGACCGGACTGTCCGTGTCCATGTCCGATATTTTTTTATGTCCGGGACTTTTTGTTGTATTAATGCTGGCCACATCACTTGTTAATTCTGGCCAAAAGATATCTAATATCGTCACAACTGTCCTGCGGACACAGTCCCGGACATGGACTTTCGGACGTCCCGTGTCCGCCAAAATCACCGAGACAACGTCCGTGTACAACACTGCATGTGATAATAGCAATATATACTGTATAAATACATATACAAAGATTATTAATATTAGCAATTTTCATATACTGTAATTTAAATTTTTTTAAAATTTAGAAATAAAAATATGTAGTTTAGTGTATGCGATCTGCGTGGGACAAATGATTTTAACTGCGGCACTTAATTATGAACTTTGGAGAGAAAAATTTTGGAGTTTGCAATATGAAAGTTTTATGTTCAACAATAATAATTAGAATTTAAGAATATTGGGATAAGACATCAAACATAACGATCAAGAATGTTTGTTATATTTTTTGTTATGTTTATTTTTTTCGCGTTTCCAAGTCCGAATAAAAAATTATATATCATCAATTTTTGATAAAGATTATAATGATTGTACACTTTTCTTTGTCTAAATATGTTTACGTTGGTTGATTTTTTCATTGTTTAAAAATGCAGATAATTAACCATCCGTTATATAATATAAAATATATTATATACGGTATTTTTTTTTATTGGTCATTTAAAATAGTACTTCTGAAGTCAAAGAAAACTAATCATAAAGTTAATATTAGATTTTAAAATTAAAATTTTCTTCTTTTATATATATATGTATATATATATATATTATACATACGATACCAAATAAGTTTTTTTTTCATTTTTACGTTTCTATTGATTTTAACTTTTCGTGAGAAAGAATTTTGATTAAACTCTTTTATGACTCATAAAAGAAAACATTCTCAGAATTTCATAATCACGTAATATTACCTTATCATTATCTAAAAATAGAAAAGCAAGTACATTTATTAAACCATAAAATATATAATCCTTTTAGCGTCATCGGTTGATTCGGACCTCTAATTTTTTTTCAAATCATTTAAATCTTTTTTTTTTTTAAATCAAAAAAATTATTGATTAAATTTTTCTGTAGAAAAATTATATTAAAAAAAAATTTTTTTTTTTTTGTCCGAAATCAATGATAGAATATACTGTATATAATTGGTATTATAAAAAAATGCTTTTATTCTCAGAATTTCCTTTTATAAGCTTGTACTCGCATAAACAGATTCTGTTTTACGTTAGTTTAAATGAACCCTAATTGAATCCTTTTATAGGTTTGTACTAGCACAAACAAGATTCTGTTTGACGTTAATTGATGACCTTTATCTTAAAATCTTATTGATATCCTAATTAGTCCAGTCCATATTCCTAAAATAATTATTATTATAATAAATTCGGAAAAACCATAAATTTGTGATTCTATGCAATCTTCAGCCCATAAGAAAAATAAATAAATAAACAGGTATTTGATAAACCACAAATAAGAAAAAACTTGCAAATTTCCTTTTTAACACTTAATTTTAATCTTTAATAGATTTCCTTATCTTCATTCAAGAATAATCAAGTAATAAAAGCTTTTTATAATAATTTTATGGAATGAAATAGAAAAAAAAAAAGGTTCATCTCGGAATAGAATCCTTCTGATAAATTGTCGTGATACATTATCTGCAGTTTATTAAGATTATTAAAATCTATACCTTTTATTTTGTAAGCAAGTTTTTATTTTAAATCAATAACCAATAATTTTACAATTTTTTCTTATCTCTCTTCAATTTAACCCAATTTATCATTTATTCGTTACTTGTTTACAGGAGAAATTGTTTCATGATTATTTTCATCAAAAAAAAAAAGTATAAATATAAATATATATATATATATATATTTCAAATGTATTAATATAATATTATAATATTAATATTCGGTAAATTTACAAAATTAAATGATATTGGGATAATTTAACTGTATAAAATATCTTAAACCAATTTAGAATTATAAAGTGATGATATGATGTTGGATTAAAAATTTTTGTGTAATGATTAATTTCTCACGCATATGTACCTTATAAACATTAAAAATTGCACAATGACCAATGACCATGCATGTCAATCATCCAACAAATCATGATCATACCGAACTAGCTATTAAAAAATTATGTTGTACTTTATGTAACATTTGTGAAACAAGATAATAATCAACAACATAATAAAATGACGATAATTCCGTCAATATAAATGGGCCTTTGAAAATATCATGTTATTTTTCATTTTCTTTACAGAAAAAAGAAAATATTTCAAAATTTTAACTCTTTATAAACACGAAAACTATAAAATATGAATTTCCAAGAATCTAATATCTCATCAGGGCAAAATTTTCATCAACAACTCCAACAACAACTTCAACAATATCCATACGAGCTTCAACAGTTCCAATAACAACAATATCAATATGAGCTCCGACAGACCAAACAACAATATCAATATTAATATGAGCTCCAACAGGCTCAATGGAACAACTTCAACAACTCCATTCACCTCAACAACCTCATCTACCTCAACAGCAAAACCAGCAACAATTCTCCTCCTCTCTTATAATAATAAATGATACTACTTCTTATTGTTATAGAGAGACGTTAATTATTAATAATCAAGTAAACGTGTGACCGAACGCATATAATGACCAAATATGTATGGTTGACAAGTCAAGTTCGGTCACTTACTGTATTTGTTTGAAAATAACAATTAAATCATATTATAATGTATTTTGTTATTATTTATTAATTTAATAAAATAATTTTTTAAAAATTTAAAAAAGTGGTTTAATTTTAATAATTGATAAATGATTATGTAAAATTGGGTTTAATGTTTCTTTTGGGATTGACTATGCACATTTTATTTAAAAACTAAAACTGCGTTCAATAATCTGCATATTTCGAGAGATTATCACCAAAATGATAATTGTAACAACTGATCCAATTTCAATTTATCTGATCGATTAGAAATCCCTTATCATAAATATCTGAATTAGTATCATCTGGATTATCTGGTTAAATCCTTACATAATCCATAAAAAAAAATTATTATTTTATAGAATCCTTTCTTATCGCACTCAACTGCTTTCAGCTATCGGTATACACTATAAAGAAGCAAATAAGAGTGTTTTTTTTTGTATTCTTTTCTAACGTTTTAACATTTAATTTTTTTTAACTTTTTTTTTTTATATATGGCTACTTGAATTGAAATTTGGTAATTTATAATCATTTTTCTGAAAAATTTAGTAAAACGGTTCTGAGCATACAATAAAAGGGGGAAAGGCAATTTTAATGCTTCAAGTGTGTAAACTGAAGTAAGAGTGTACAGTATAATATATGGAATTTGTATTTAAATTTTACGTGAAGACAAGTTTTATATTTAGGATACTGCGGTTATGTGATTAATAAATAAAACTTTATACCGTCTATATGATTAATATACGTGGAAAAAACCATTTTTGCTCATTTATTTAATATCATTAAACTAATTGTATGATATTCATTCAAATACTAAATCATAAGGTTCAGCTACGTTTCTTGAATTAAATTATCAATTTTTCATTTCCACTGGTCGGCTGCAAAATAAAAATTTTCAATTGCTTTACTATTTGAAGTTTTTGAAGTATCTAAGCTTTTAAATTTCAAATAATAATAATAATAATAATAATAATAATAATGAAATCAAAAAAGAATTCTATTTAATTATTGCGCTCAGCATAAAAAATACTTTATATCGTACAGTAGTATATATCATAATTCTTAATTTGATTTTGTCTAGTGATCTCGATTCGTAAAAACTGTTATGTGATCATTTCCAATTCCATCCGTAAATATTTCTTTACTTCGGCAAGCATGTTGTGGCCAAGTTACAACTTTTGCAATTGCTAACCAAAATAAACAAATCATCATAGTAAGTTCTTTGATATTTATGAAAGAATTAAATCAATTGTACAGTAAAAAAGGTATTGTACTCAAAGGAGAAGAGAAAATAGAGTAAAACATTGATTAACTCTATTTTTCATGAAGCATTTAGTCGAAAATTCTTTAACAATTTGAGTTTTTTTCACAATTTTTAAAAAAAATTATTTCAATCATAAATACTAAAATTCTCAATTTATAACAATATGTTAACTAATACACAACATATATATATATCATAGGGGATGAAATCCCCTGAAAAAGTGCATATTTCTACTAGTTTTGGAATGTAATAATATTTTTTTTTTTTATTTGTNAAAAAAAAAAATCTAATTTTACTCATAATAATCATAAAAAAAAAACAATTTGAAAAAACAATAGAAATTCATCTTGTTCATATAGAGGTGCTAAGCTTATTCGTGCATTGATATTTCCTCCATTTTGCAGACATTTTATAGTATTCAAATGCCTTTTCTTTATTAATATCATAATTGTCCATAGCAAAGGCCTATTTATTGCTAAGTTTATGTTATCCAATGGTAAAATAAAGTTGTTTTCAAAATCAGCCAAACTACTCTGGTTGCTGGGTATTCGATGATTAAAATATTTAAAAAAAAAATGATTATTAAGTGTTGGAAGAATGGCAAATCGATTTAAGAAAGAAGATTACATTTGCTCATAAATGCAATTCCGGCACTGATATTTTAACAGGTAAGAATTTAATATTAAAACATAAAACTTAAAATCAATAAATTATATTTATATCTTGCAAAGATTATTCATCATCATAAAGATCATAATTTCCTAAGAGTAACTTTATAATTGATAATATTCTTAAAAAAATAACGGAAGAATTTAATAAAGAACTCTATATAAATTTACTTAGAAATGATACTGTAAGTGGTTGTAGATTTTTAGTTAGCAATAAAGGATAATGATATAAAATTGTTTTTTGATAAAAAAGTTGAGAAATTTTCTAATTTATTTCTATAATAAAATTTAGATCATTGATCGGAAGAGGATTTGACAAATCTGAAAGACTGTGAAAACCAACATGAAACAAGAAGGGGGTGCTGAAGATTAATATCTATCTGATTCTCAAAATTACTCCAATCTTTCAGGATGGAGAAAATGCTAAATATGTCATACTAATAAGGAGGATAATAATAACATGGAATTTGATCCAGTAGTTGATGAGATTTTAAATTCTAGATTGGAAGAGTGAGTCGTTTTACAAACTAAAGATAACAGAAAATATTATATAATGCTGTTAATTACAAGAAATAGTAAAATTGTCTTTATTTTTATTTGACATATAAACAAATAAAATAAGCTACAGTGAATTATAAATAATATTTTTTAGTTACGTCATACGTCAAAATTCGTACCGTCATGTGAGACCTCATCATTATCAAATTTCTGCACCTCTACTGACAATTGAACAAAATTATTTTCAAATAATAATTTTTTTTATATAAATTAATGGGGAGAGTAATAAATTAAAGATTTGATTTACATTATTTATTTTTTTATTTTACAATATTTATTTTTATTTATTTAAGTAAAGTGTACCGTGGTTCTTGCTCCACGAGATATCTTATGTACCACAACTTATGCTTCACTATATTAAATATAGTTCTATGCTCCACTATATTTACTTTAATTTGTTATTCTCATTGAATCCAGAATTCATGATATTCATATTTTCAGTTAATAAAACCTGCCTACCTACTACAACTAAATCTAAAAGATAAATGTACGTAGCATTTCTTTTTATATGAAGATTTTTTGTAAACGATATATATATTTATTTATTTACAAAAAAAAGGCCGTTTTTTTAGATAGTAACAAATCACAGGTTTCTGCAAAGAAATATTTAAATTCATTTGGTGTAATCATGAAAATATTACAACTAAATTTCATGTTATTTAACTAAAAATTAATATTGAACATAATGTGATATGTAAAATTTTTTAAATCATTGAACAAGATATGATTTGAAATCTAAATCTTGCGTCTAAGTTGTTTTTATGAGTTAATAATCATGAATTAATTATAATTTATTATCATTTTAATATTTTCTTTGAATAGATGAATTGCTCTCTTTTTAACTGAAATCGAGAAAGAGATAATGAATTATTTTTTTCATAAGATTTCCAAATTTATTTTCATAAAAACGTTTTACAAAAACTTCATGTAAAATATTAAAAAATTCCACTTCGTCGAATTAATCACGTGATGATGCGATTTACTACCCCTACCGGGGATCCTTGACCTGTACCCCGGTGGGTCACGTCGAATTTCCTGCATTCAGGCTCTTGGACACCATAGAAATTTATACGATTTTTCTCAATCAAATATTATTATAGATTTTAATATAGATTTTATTTCTTTGTTTTCTCTTAATGATTTTTCTATTCCTTTTTTCTTTTGGTTTCTTTCAAGATGNCCATGCCTAGTTTTATTTTTCTTTTTTAGGCGAGGCGGGGGATTAGCTAGTNTTTAGTCTATTTTCTATAGGTTCAATATATGCTCCCATTAAAATGGATGTACACGTAGCTACAATAAAAATAAAAAAAAAACCTATACCCCGACTACACAACCACAAACCAATCAAATTTAGAGGGGGTACAGGATAAGAGTCTACACCCCCGGGGTCTAGGATAAAGATCTACACCCGGGGTACACGTTAAGGATCCTCATCACTTTAACAAATCACGGGTTTCTGCAAAGTATTAGTTATATATATATTATTTTTTTTCTTAATATAATTTATTTTTTAATTTTTTTTTAATTACCTGCATTGAAACAATAATTCCATAATACATTGAAAGCTTCAGTTTATGTGTGCTTTCAAGAAGTCTAAGAATTCTGCTTGAATTATGTTGCAAAAATTCGGTTTGATGGTTAATTAAATACTCCTGGATATATGAAGTTAATATTTGGATACCAAGCTCATCCGCCGCCATCAATAATTTCAATATATCAGTACCATGTAAATCCTCAATTTCGATAGTTCCAAAATAAAGAAATCTAATATAATTTAATAAAAGTTAGTAATTTCGTTATTATTCTGAAAATTTTATTATAAATATTATTTCTTACCTAAGAATAATATCAAATATATGTGATGGAATATTTTCTTTTCTGAAAATAAATTTACCATCTTGTTTTTCAGCCCACGTATAAGAAAATGATATTGAGATCTGTTGCGTAAAACAAATGAATGGGCATGATATTCAGAACATTTTGGATCTTTTCCGGAATAAATAATAACATCGTATCCTTCCCCCGTCTCATAAAGTCGGTTATAATCATCTGAATTCATTTTTTTGTTTTTTAATGCAATCTTTTTATACTTGATCGTAAATATGTTGATTCGACGTACAGATATCATAGTATATTCGATATCATAAATTTATTATTCCAAATTAAGTACTCAAAGAATAACTGATAATATATACGCCTTAAAATTTCGTACAGCATAATTACATAATTGTGAAGTTTATAAATAAATCTTGATTTTAAACTTAAAAAAATATAATACTAATCAAAAAAGAACTGAATTTTCTTTCTTTTCACATGGAAATATTAAAAAAAAAGGGTTCGTTGTATTTTATTTTTTGATATCTTTACAATAAATTATTACGAATTGATTTGTAATAAATTTTCTAATTGGAGATTCTTCTACTGCAGGCGAAAAGAACCATCTTCGGATTTCCCAATGTAGAAAATTAAAAATTAATTGGCCATAATGATCTTCTGATAGAAGATTATTTGAAATTTTTATTTTATGATTAACCAATGTTAGAGTTTGTTTTATGTTTTTCAAATGTTAAACATTGTATCATTTTTCCACACAGAAAAAGATGCAGAACTGTAAAAAAAAATTCTCATTTAACTATGAATGCCTCGAACCTATTAAATTCCTAAATTAAGTATCCTAGATGTTTGGCTAATTTTTTTTTAATAAATTACTGCATATAAAATCAAATGTCTTGGCAAAAAAAAACAATTGACGATTTATTATTATCATCTGAACAAATGCAATGCATAGATAACCAGATAAATAAATTTATTTCTCTCAAAAAATTATATATGGTATGTATATAAAAAATCATATTTATAATGATCCGCCAAATCCAAAGACCCGTGACATAATTCCTGACGTATCATTCATTTAAGCCAATCATTTGCAGATCATAAAATCGTGACATTTCCTAATAAGTTTCGAAATAGAAATTGGTAAAGAGATACTGTATATTTATTCCAGACATATGAAANAATTACGTAAAATNATGCACAAAGAACAATACGATTTTCAAAGCCGTATTGTATGCTATCACTTTAGTTAATAAAATAATGTAAATGGAACAAATAATAAGAATAAATGAAGCCGTTTTTATGTCGTTATTATAAAAATATGTTATNTATTTTTAATCAAATTACGAAATACCTGTTAATACTTGTTTTTAAGTGTACAATTATATATGAAACACACAAAGGAATGTATCTACAAAAATAAAAGTCATGAGAACTTACAAAAATTTTATTCTAACGATATTAGTTTTATCATAGCAATCAATTTTGTTAATAATTTTATAATTTTAGCAACATTTACGGAAATTCTGATGCATATTGACGTTTCAGAATGAGTCATCTGTTATCTTTTGTAAAGATAAGGATTTTTTTAAACCTAATAAAGTATTTTTACCGTTACAAAGAAAATTTTCAATGTAGACAAATTTAGATTATTTTTCTTTTCTTTGGAACGCTAATGATATGTAGATCACTCAATCATGTGAATCATGTGATTTATCCGAGCATGTGATGAAGACGGTATCAAATAAAATCTTTCCTTTTTATAGATAACGTCAGCCAGAATTTAATGGCATTATCGTAATTCCGGTCCCGGCCAATGATGTAAATTGGATAGGCGCAGCAGACGCAGAGAGCTAGGTTATATGAGTGAGATACGCGCACATTTTTGCGATGTAATAATTTGATGATCAAATATTTTTTAGTAAATATTTTATGATCTTATGATTTTTCATGTTTATTTAAATTTTAAATTAAAATCATCTACACAGTCATAATAATAAAATGAAAACTATTATAAAATTATTATAAAATTATATTTCAAAAGAAACCGAGGGAAATACTCATAGCTGGCATTATAATAAAATTACAAATAAAAATAAAAATAAAAAAGGGGGATCTATCAATCTATTATTTACAGCAATATCGTGCAGGAACTTTAAATTCTGCAGTTGGGCACTTATTACCAATGATTAATGCTAACGGTTTTTTGTCAGAATAATTACTCAACAAAGAGTTAACCGAAGCGTCGGTCATTAATTGTGATTTGGAGGGTCNTTGTTTAGAGCTTTTACTTCCACTGAAATTTAAAAAATTGAATTCAATAACCAATCATATATTTTATTTTTTAAAAAAAAAAAAAAAAATAACAAATTAAAAATTTATCCATACGATATTATTACGCGTCCGTTACAGACATCTCTATTCGCTCCAAATTCATCTAAAAGATATGAATATACTACATTATTTTTGTAATAAACATCACTTTGGTAGGTTCTGAAATAAGTNAGAGTCTCGCATAACTCTTGTCGAGACTTTTATATTATTAAAAACATTTTTTTAAAAAAAAATTTAAATATAAAAATATAAAAATGAACTACAAATTATTTATGAAATTTATTAAATGTGTTGCGATATACCTCCGCCCAAACTTTAGGTCGGTGTTTGTTTGTAGTGATATCTTCTATTATATCATTATTTTTTAAAAGTGGATTCCAGTTTGATATTTCAATTTCCTCTTTTACATACTCGATGCTATCATCCTGAATTTCGTATAAATCCATTTAGCACAACGAAGTTTATAATTGNTCAAAAAAGAGAGAATTNTATAATATTACGCAAGGAAAAGTAATTATTTCTCTATAAATATATAATGAATATTTAATTGTGACAGTAACGAAGCTATCACATATCTTNTACAGTACAAAGCTCATTATTACCGGTATCAAACCAGTATTTTGCTGTCAAATAATGGGAGACCTCATGTTTGTGCAGCCGACAGAATTGAATGAACTTGCTGTAAATCACATGAACACATGAAATGCATTAAAGTGGGAGTAACAAACCTATCCATAGATATTATACGGGGAAGGACGATACTTGGGACCACTACGATATTTCTGCTTTAATTAGGTATAATGTTTATAGTGTTAATATATTATAATTTATGGATTTCATAGAGGCAAAACTCATGCATTGATCGAAATTAAGCAAGTTGAAATGAAGAAATCCAACCTCAATAAAAAATTATCCGAAATAGAACCTTTAGTTATAAAGGTTAAGAAAAATTATGAGTTGGCTAAAAAAGCAGTACAAGATCTCACGGTATATTATTATTTTTTTTTTAAAAAAAAAAAAATTATCGTAATTATTAAAAAAAAAAAATTGGATGAATAATAAAACTATATTAGGGAACAAAATAAAAGAGTTTACAGAAGTAATTTTCTTATGATTAGTTAATTTAAAAAAGAAATACTATGATTACTTAAAAATTTTTGTATTCTCATCAGAAATGTGAATCTCTGTCATCATGTTTATCAAACGTTAAATTCTTATATTCTGATCCAAACACCGAACTTTATTCGGAGTCGAATTAAAGGTTTGATCGTTGAACTTATTAGTGTTCAAGATGAAATTTGTGCTAGTAGAAGATTGTATGAGCGTTTTTAATAATTTTTATTTATGAGTTTAAGGAAGTTGAAATTAATCTAACGATTTCTCTATTACACTATTACACTATAGTTGCAACTCAACTTATCGAAAAAGCGAAACGTTTATCCCTTAAATAGGATTCGATTGTATATCAATATTTTAAAGAATAGTATGACATATTAATATTTTATTTTATTTTATTTTAGTTTTATCGTTACACGTTCATATTTTAATAATTGATCAAATCACGCCAAAATTATCTATTGTACACAAAGGGTAGATATTTTATACAATCAATGAATACGTCAACAACATGACTTTGATCATTTGAATAATGTAATAATAATAATAGAATAATATAATAATTATTATATGTTATTAAATAAACTTCGAATACATAATTTTCTTTTGATAGATTCATTTTTTAGTTAAAACAAGGGTTTTCTTCAATAAAATTCGTGTGGTTTATGATCGCGGATCTTAAACAAATAAAATCATATTTACAATTATCCTACAGCCAAATAGGATCATGTTTTTTTACCGGGCTGATATTTTTTTATTAAGCTATAAATAAACTACAATTGCATAATTATTGTTGATATTTTTGACGTTGTTTCTAAAAATAATGTGAAATATTATAATAAAGAAAAAAATCATCATACAAATATTAAAGTAAATTATACCTTCTTTTTTGAACTTGTTTGTGGCATTTTATTTGAATATAAGTAAAAAGGAATAAAGAAAAAAGTAAATTGATGCGTCACGAAAAACCAGAAAATAGTTTATATGATCAGCATGATCATGGGTAGCTGCAGTTATGTATGTAGTTACATCAATGACGTCCCTCATGTGAGACTACATCATTATCAATATGTCTGCACCTCTGATACCATACTCAATATAGAAATATATTTCTATATCGAGCACCGGCCATCCTTTATTTATATTGGTTATATTACACAAAAGATGCACAAGTTAGTACCACAACTTAGTACAACGCCAATTATCTAAAAAAGAATGCTTTTGTTTTCAAAATTGGAAGTTTGATCCCCATCACAGCCGGTGACACAAAATTAAGATTAATGCCGGTAGAAGTTGATGTAATTCTGCTACTGGTGACGGCCACTAATGTGATATTTAGCAAGTTTACACAAAAAATTGTTACAAAAACGGATTTCAGAATTTCTCTGAAGTTTGAGCTTTTTTTTTCAAACTCAACTTGTTCATCATGAATATCATGAATTTAAATTGTCACTGTTATAATTGTAATGTTAACAACCCAGCAAACTTTTTTATTTTACAAAATAATGAAGATAAACAAAATCTTATCTTATTAATCTGTAAAAAAATTTTTGAAGCTATTCAAAATGATCAAACCTCTACAGAAATTTCTTATGGCAGAAGTACAATGAAACATAAGCAACTTCGTAACATTAACGAAGTTAATAATTGTATTGATGAAGAATTTGGTCAACTCTTTAAAAATAGAGTATTACATAAAGAAATGAAAAAACTTTCGATCGGTACGATCTTCAGTACTTGGANAATAGAATTTNAATGGATGGAATTTAATAATGATTCATTGATTAAAGGCCTTTTGGAGATCTCAAAAGAATGGTATGATAGTTTTACTCAACATCTACAAAAAGTAAATAATCAAAAGAGAGGTACTTG
>QKYT01000285.1:46130-56566 GCA_003550305.1 Glomus cerebriforme | reverse complement strand
GATAAGCGTGGTTCTCGATACACAAGATTGTTTTTTTTCCAAATTCGTAAACAATAACATGCTGCGTATGCTATAGTGTTATATTGAATTAAAAATGGTTTAGCGGAATAATACAATATTTAATTGGTTTGAANTGATGTATCTGATTTCGCGTCTGATAACATGCAAAATATATTCGACCATTCTATTTTTGAATTTATGTGATAAATTCTTTTTATAAGACTAATTAATACATATATATTAAAGTAAAAGAACAATAAATGAACTGAATATAGGCATATTATCTTAAAATATCATTGTTNCANAGGTCTAAATTAAGGTTCACCTTTGAAAGCTTTCATTTCCGGTTTAAACATGAATATATTTGTGATACATTAAAGGAGAAGCATTCCGGAATTTGAAATCCATACGAAGACAATACTGTACCAAATCCGGTTTGATAAAACCCAGTGTTGATCATTATTTCAACACCTATAAGTATTGGATATCCAACTTAAAAGTCGTTTGCATTCCATTTCAACTCTCTCAAAGAAAACTAACATTATAATAGTATCATTAAAATCATACAAAAGCATAACGCATAAATTTCAAGCAAATTCAATATTTACCCTTTAATACCATTTGCTACATTCGTCTTAATTCTCATTAGACGAGAATATTCAATTTTTAATATTGGCACAAAATCTTTTTGTTGCTAATTTGTTTTATTGGCACAAATACTATTTGTTGCCAATTTGTTTTATTGGCAAAATACTATTTGTTGCCAATTTGTTATATTGGCACAAATTATTTAGATTTAAATTTATTTAGATACCATTTTATAAATTTATTCTAATTTATCGCTAAAAAAATTTTCTTATTTTATTTTATTTTAGTTTCCAATTTATAATATTAGCACAAATTTATTTAGTTTCCAATTTGTAATATTAGCACAAATTTGTTTAGTTTCCAATTTATAATATTAGCACAAATTTATTTAGTTTCCAATTTGTAATATTAACTATATTATTAATAAAAATTCTAAATTGTATATCTCTTTTTATTATAAAATCAAACATTAATGAAAAAAAAGTAGTATATAAATATCAGCAAAAAATAAAGCAATCTGTAATGACACGTGAGTTGATATGTCAGCCTGTAAACCTACTCACGTTATACTGTTTTAATAAAACTTTCGCATAGGTTACCATATAATTCGTACCTTCGATCGATAAAATTTTAATTTTATGAAATTGCATGGCGTAATATTTTTGTTTTTGTTTGAATCTTTTTTTTCAAAAATTTACGTGGCTTGAACCTATATTACTAATCCCAATAAAATCTTAGTTTAATTGGCGAGTTAAAATGAATTCAAAATAATAAAATTTGGTTACATTTAAAATTATCTAATAAAATTACTAAATTACAATCCCATAATTATTAGAAAGAATTTGCATAATAACAGATTTTGAAAATAGACCTAGAAATAAGGCTCGTAAAGTTCGTTAAGGAGCAAAAGGAAAAGGCATATCGCTGTTATATCACAAGAATTACTCAGGGTAAAGGTTCAAAAAAATCCACGTCTGTCAATTTATTTTTGTGTTACTATTAATAGACATCTAACATTTTTTGGGCAGATATTCTATTCGGCCATAATTATAGTATAAACCAACATGTGATCAACAGGATTTGAGGAGACGGCACGTGGGCGAGAAAGGCGATAGGTAATCCTTAATCATTTTTAAAATTTTGATATTTTTGTTGCTAAATAATTACATTATCGTTAATATTTTTTTATTAATAATAACAAAAATTTATTACTAAATGCACCAATTCTTTTAGGCATGAAGAAATATTATCACGTGATGTTTCACTTATTATTTTAACAGAAATAACCAAATTTACAATAATGAATTATCGCTACTATATCAACACAAGATTCTTTATAAATTTTTTCTAATTTTTTGATAAAAATTCTTTACAATAAATCTAAAAAATGAATTTAAAGTAACATGTTTCCAAATTCAAAAAATTGGCAAATTTGCATCTTCTTAACCTTGTATGACTTACTTTCTTGACTCACATAATGTAATTTAATATACTGTATGAGGGTCAAGATCATTAGTCAATCGTGTGACGCGATACAGGACAGAAATTTAACGCGAAGTGTGGGCTGATTAACACGTGATCGATTTTCCGGATAAATCTAGTATACGATATTTTTTTTTACCATAATATTTCTCATATCAAATATACGATACTGTAGCAAAATTAGCATTAAATAAATATTTGAAGACAAGCTTATAAAAATAAATTTGAAATGATAAACTATTTTTTTTTTGATTCTAACATCGCACCCACAAAAGATTGGATTTAAAACGTAATATCTTGAAATCGAAATGTCATCAAAAATCTGTATATAAACTGAATCTGTGAAAGCGTATATTGCATAAAAACGTGTTTTTTTATTGTTTCACCAAATTAGATTTTTTTTTAAAGTTCTGAAATATCCGAATTTGTGGATCAATATTATACAAATTTAAGAATTTAAGACGCATTGTTTACATTTACATAATAATCGCACAAAAAAAAAGCACTAATCCATGTGGCTTCGCAAATTTTTGTTAAGTTTCGCATGCATTGTACTATACCAGTATTGGGAAAAGTTTGGATTGTGACATTCGATGATCTACATTTTTATATTTTGGCATAATATATAAAAATCGTCCATCTTTTTAATTAATAAACTCACCTCATTACACAATGGGTTTACACATAAATTTAGAAAAGTTAATGTCAAGTTGGAATTACAAAAAGATAATGATATAATAAAAGATTTGTTAATCATTACAAACAAACACTAACATAAAGGTTGGATGTAGACTCATGTATTGTAGGTATATCGTTTGTCTATTTCGAACTTTAATTTAAGTAGCAACGCATTTAATATATTTCATAAATAATTTGTAGTTTATTTATTATTTTTTTTTAATACATACTATCTTTAAGTCTTGACAAGGGTTATTCGAGACTCTTGCTTATTCCAAGATGGTGTTTATTACAGCAGAGATAATATAGTAGATGCGTTTGGTGTGAATAGAGATATCTGTGATGGGCGCCTAATAATTACTGCACGGTAAATTTTAAAAAAAAAATTTTTTTAAAAAATATATATATATTGATTGGTTTTGAAATCAATTTTTTAAATTTTCAGTGGAGGTATATAATTATTCAATTGCAGAATTCAATATTCCTTGATATTGTGTAATTGAGTAAGTTTCATTTATAATTTTATGAAAGAATATGTATTTATATTTTTAAATTGACGGTATAAGATGTGCATGCATGATGAAATCATGAAGAATGGATGATGGATCTGGATTCATCCGTTGGAAATTCGTTTCAAATGGATAAACAATCAAAAGTTTATTTTAAACTTTGGTGTGAATTGAGAAACCTTAGAGATGAAAAATAATTATTCCTGAGACTAACTTTCAATACTTGTAAAACGTGAAAGAAACCTTCTCTCCAAATATATGAAACTTAATGGGTTTGTCATGCGAATTATTTTAGAAGTAAGGTATTATAGTACATATTGATATATTGTATTTTGTTTATTTTTTCAACCATAAATTTTGTAATTAAAATAACCCTTTTGTTTAGAATTCCAAGTTTAATGAAGGGATTGGTTGGGAATTCGCATCACAGATAATCATTTCTACAACGATGGATACTTCAGAAGCGAAAATGTAGAAGATTCGTGTGTGAATAAGTCTGAGTCTGTAAATTTTAACTTATATTGAAGTATATTAATAACTATTCATCTTATTTACCTTTTTACATATAAAACATAGCAAGTACAATCTACTGCTCCAAATATTGATCGACCCATTTTTTCTATTGGTTCAGCTTCAAATTCACGTCGATTCATGAAGTCAGCGGCATCGTTTAAGCTTGAACATTTATCACTGGCGTAGATATACTGTATATTATCAGGAAATGATCAAATTATTCAAATCTACAATTTAACAACAAGAATTTATTCAGATTTGTTAGTGAAGTATTTGGATCAGAAGCTAAGACTCATCTTGGTACGCTTTGTGACATATGTCAAATTAATTGAACTTCAAAAAAATTTATGTTTTGAGAAAAAGGCAGATACTCAATTACTCAATCATTTAACATAGATCATTAATTAATGCATCTTCTTGTATTATTGAAAATAGTGGAGTTCATCTCAAATAAAGTGTAAATTATTAAGTATAAAATTTATTGGATGTATTAAAGAAATTTCATGTATTTTCTCATCTTACAACTAACATTTACATTTCACATGATTTAAATTTTAAATTAGATAGATATCGGTGAAAATCGTAACATACCAGTCACTGTGCATGTAACAAAATTAAGGAGCTATTATGATTTAATTTGTCAAATTGATGAGTTTCGAATTCATAATTCTGGCCAAAATCGTAATGCCGGGCTAAATTTGATTAAAATCGAAAAATGTAACACCACATACTTCTTGACGTCTTCTAAGAGAATATCAAAAAATTTTTTCAAATACTTTTTGTTTTTTAAGGTGGATTTTAACTAGAAGTTAGTGTATTTTTATGTTAAAAATAAAGAAAAATTTGAAAAAAATTTGACATTTATCACATATAGTAAGTAATTTAAAACTTCAAATTAAAAATAAAATATATTTTATATTTTTTTATAATGAAAAAAAAAAAATTAAAACTATATTAATTTTAAATAAATTCAGAATATACAAAGAAAAAGAATTGTATAATTATATTACAAATTTTATTATTTCAATGATTTTAATTATAAAATAAACTTTTCTTTATTTTTATAAAAATAAATTTATTAAAAATATTTTGATATTATTTCTATTAAAGATAAAAACAGAAAAATTTTAACAAATTTATTAATTATTGGTTAAATGGGATTTCATTAAAGTTTTATTATAAGTAAAAAGATCTTTTTAATTAACAAATCAATTTTTTATATTTATTTAAAAACTACTTGAATAATAATCCTTATAACTTTAAAAAATCTTTTTTCTCTCATAAAATTATATATATTATTGCTACTGTATTAAAATTATATACCTTTAAAAGGATTTCAAAAAAAATGTATTTTTTAAGGCAAACTTCTTTAAATATATAAAAGAAAAAAAAAATTAAAGCAAAAAAGGAAAGCTATTTTAAGAAAATAGTAAAATATATATTGATCTATCAAATTACTTATTTAGTATAAAATGAAATAACTGATATAATATCTCAATATACTAAAATAAAAATTAGTATTATTATGAAAAATAAACTTAATTTATAATAAGCAATTTTATTTGATCAAAATATTAATTAAATTTATGTTTTAAAGTTTGCAAACAAAAAATAATTAATTTAAAAGTTAGTATTATTATAAAAAATGCAAATAACTTTATAAATACAGTCATCTCTCTTTATAGTCATCCCTCTATATAAGCACAACCTCTGTATAATTATATTAATTTTGGTCCTAATTTTTTATATAGTAAAATACTCCCTTTATAATCATAAATTGATTATAGTTACTATCATAGTAATCATTAGTCCCAAGATAATAATTAATATATAAAAATTTTCCTTTTTATAGTCACATTATATGATTAAACAAATATATTTGGAAAATATATTATGTGTCAAAAATTAAATTTTCCTTATTAAGTTAATAATTCTTGATATTCTTTTTTTTTACAAAATTTCATTTCAAAACATCTTTTTATAATTATAAAAAAATGTAAAATAATTTTCTTTTTTTATAAACATTTATTCTTTAACTTTATAAAAATATAATGTCACCTATTTGTTTACAAAAAATAAGAAAGACTCGTACTGCTATTAGNAATGATATAAAAAAAGAAATATGTGAGTATATGATGTCAAATGGCAATATAAAGCAGGGTAATATAGCTTTATTTTTTAATACAAAATATAAGAAATTAAACATTAATAAATTAACTATTTCAAAAATATGGCAAGATCATGAAAAGTAATTAGCTGTTCTTTCTAATTTACAAATTTTACATACATTTACAGTAAAAATCATTCTGTTCAGTTTCTTAAACTTGATAAAGCTTTGCAAATTTGGATTTCACAAGCGGTAACTGCTGGTCTTCCTTTGACTGACATGATTTTATAACAAAAAGGATTAGAACTTACAAAAATGTTGAATATTAGAGAAGATCAAATAAAATTTACTAATGATTAGATGTAAAAGTTTAAACAATGAAATGTACTTCAAAGAGTTAAATTTTCAGGAAAGGCTAATAGTACTTCTATTGAAACTTTTTCAAAAGAACATACACATTTATATACTCTTTTAGCTAAATATGATAAAAAAGATATTTATAATGCAGATGAAACAGAACTTTTTTTTCAAATGAAACCTAGTCAAATATTAAGTATTGGTGCAATTGCAGAATATAAAATGATAAATTTTATTATAATGCTATTTAATAATTAAATTTTATTTTTAGGATAAAATTCAAGTTTCTGTTTTATTTTATGCAAATGCTACAGGAACTCATAAAATTCATTTTTTAGTTATTGGAAAATCACTAAATTTAAGATGGTTCAAAAATATTAATAAATCATCTCTTCCTGTTATATATCATGCAAATTCAAAGGCTTGAATGAGATCAGATATTTTTATTGAATGACTTGAGCATCTTGATTATTATTTTCATATAATGGATTGAAAGGTTTTGCTTTTTATTAATAATGCTGAATCTTATTTTAATTCAAAAAGGTTTGAAAAAAATGATGATAATAATGATGATAGTAATGAAATATTAGAATCTGATAATGAAAAAAAATCTAGATAGCAAAAGAAAAAAGCAAAACCTGTTATTAATCTTATTAATATTGAACTTGTTTACTTATCACTAAATACAACTACTTATCTATAATCTATGGATGCAAGAATTATATATAGTTTTAAAGTTAAATATAAACAAGAATTTTATAGAAATTTAATTTGAAATTTGATTCTGAAATTGATTATATCAAGTAATTTAATATTATTTATTTATATTTATTATAAATTAATATTAATAAATTATTTTATTTAAAAATAAGTTAAATATTAAAGAAGCAATCGATTATATTGCTGAGGCATAGAATAATATTAGTCAAAAAATAATTCAAAATTGTTGGATTAAAACAGATATACTTCCTGATGATAATGATGATACAGATGATACAGATAATGAAATAAGTGATATTGAGAAATTGAATCTTTTCTTAATGAATTATCAGAAGTTGTAAAATGCTTGAATATTTTTAGATGCTTGATTGTGATATTTTAACTAAAGAGTTTTTTACAAAAGAACAAATTATTAATATGATACAATCTAAAAAAAATTAAGATATTAAAGAGAGTGATGATGATGATGAAGATGAGGCAATACAATTAGTATCAAAAAAAAAGCAATTAATATGTTAGAAATTTTGATTAATTATTTTAAATAATAAACTAATTCTAAATTTAATACTGATGACTTGTGCATTTTTAGAAAGTATTTATATGTAATTAGAATGAAAGAAATTGATTTAAAAAAAAGTACTCTTGATTTATTTTTAAATGATTGTAGTATATAATATTTTTATTTTTATTATATCTTATTATAATAGTTTATCATCGTTTTCAAATTACTGTGATCGGCAAATTGCTGATTAATTATAATTAAAATACTGAAAAAACTGAAAACAACTGAAAACACATGCAAATTTTATTACCTGATCACTTGATATAGCAAATAATCTATGTAATACTAAAATTACGTGAAAAGAAGTTGAAGTAATTTTTCACGTTTAATTATTTATAATAAAAATGATGGAAAATTCTGTTTACAAATATCTTCCCAGCACTTGTTATACATGTCAAAAGTGTTTGCATTATTTTAAACTTTCACAAGAGAATCCATGCAACTGTCAAAAAGATAAAACATCAAGAGTTAAAAAACTCCCAGCCGGACAACAAATATACCAACGCACATTTACTTTAAGTCAATTGTTTTCAAAACTCAATTAGTTTCTATTTAGTGCCAATACTAAATTTGGTTACAATAGTAATTTTGAAGAATGCTTTTCTTATACTGCTTGCAGTGCTTGTAACAGCAAACTCCAATGATTAAAAGATAGTGATAAGAAGTCTCAACCCAAAAAAACTNAGAAGTTAAGCCATAATAAGAAAACTGATNAAGTAATTNTTTTGGACAGTTTGTCAAAAAAAAATAACAAGAAAAGGGAGAGAAATTATACTAATAAGAAAGAAAATGAATGAGATAATGATAATAAAATAGAAGATAAAGAGAATGATGATAAAGATGATGATGAAGGTAGTAATAATGATGATGGTTATGTTAGTAATGTAAATTATGAAGATAATGAAGATGATAGTGGTAATGATGATGATGTTGATAATGGTGATGATAATGGTGATGATGATGGAAATTATGATGAAAATGATGATATTGACGAAGTAAAAATACAACTAGTTGTTATGAATAATAATATAAAAANACCTACAGCAAAAATTCTAACTATTCAANCTNCTAGTTATAAAAATNTTATNNANAAAATAAATTTAGCAACCAGAAAAATTTTAGGAAGAGAAATTAAATCAATAGATAATTATATTATTTCATATAAAGCTGTAAATGCTCGTGAACTTTCTAATACACTTGAAGATAAATTAGATTTTTAAGAATTTATTAATGAATACCAAAAGATAACTTCATTTGGAAAAAAAATGTTAGTGACAACAACTGTAAAGAGTAATGTAACTGAAAAAAAAATAGAAAAAACAAAAAGATAAAGTTTTTTTGATGTATTTGTGAGATAATAAGCAAAAATTTAACATTTAGAAATTTTTAGAATTCTGATGATAAAAGTAAATCATCTTCTGAAGAAGAACAAGCCAAAAAGAAAAAGAAATCTTATCCAACCAAAGAAGATGATTTATTAAAGAAAGAGAAAGCACGATCTGAAACACAGGTAGAATGCTGTTCAATTGGGCATATACCCAATTGATAACTATTAAAATAATTAGTTAACATAGTATATATATCAGATTAAACAAAAATTGGTNATCAATAAGGNACATANCNGATTAAATANAATATAAGTAATTGGATTGACNGATTTATAGTTATTTTATTAAGTGATCATTTAAAAAAAATNAGCAANCCGATTTGTAATAATTTATAAAATTGTAATATACACTAGTTGAAATAAAAATATTCAGCCTTAATGGCATTAGGCCAATATTCGACTTAAATTAGTAATAAAATGCAATTTGACCTATATTCAACCCTGCAGAATAATGGCCAAATTGCATACTAATTTTTAAACTTATATTTGATCTATATTCAACCCTGTAAAATAATGGTAAAATTATGGTCAAATTAAAGAATAAAAATTAAAATATAAATGTCAAAAAATTTTAAAATGGTAAAAAAAAAAAAAAAGGCTAAAGAGGGGAGGTTTGGGGGGTACTCAGTACTCATCCAAAAATCATTTATTTGTTTTATTTAAAGCTAAAAAGCAACTTTTAAAGCCAAAAATTGGTAAATTTAATGACTTATATTAAATCTATTAAATTATAATACTATATTAAAGAAAACAAGAAAAAAATGCATATATTTTAAGTCACATGACATGTGATTCCATAGTAGTTTAAAAAAAGCTTAAATTAGTATATATATGTGCGATCTTTTTAAGTTCTTTTTAAACTTCTTTTTTTCTTTAACTTTAGCAAAAATTCATAATAAAATATTGGTTCAATAGTAGATTTAAATGGTATTTCAAAGGTATTTTACATTTATATTTTACAGATGAAACTTTACTTCTTTAGAAAAATACAGTATATCAAATAGATTTGGACGAATTTTAAGTAAATTAAGTGNTAAGTTTTGTGATATTTTATTACAAAATTNACCTTTTTAAAAGAATCATATTAGCATTTCTATTGCATCTTTATAGCTGAATTTTAGACNAATTATGTATTAAGTTCCATAATAAAATATTACAAAATATACCTTTTTTTAAAAAATAATCATATTAAACATTTATAGTTTAAAGAGTCCAATGGGAGATGAAAGATATATTAGGTGATTTTGGATTATACAAGCTGTTTTCTTTGTTTTTTTAAGTCTTTATTCAGAAAGTAAGTTTTTAAAAAATTGGGTTNTTTTTGCCTTTATTTCATACTAACTTTATTTTTTTCACTTGACACTCTTTTAAAAATGNTAAGTTTTTTAACTTCATGTCACTTNTTACTAATTAATTTTCTTTTTTTTATATTTAGTTATTATTTTATTTCTTTTCAATACAAAATACTCCTATGAATATTTGCATAAGGGTGATATAACATGTTAGTTTATCTATTATTAGTACTGGTAAGAT
>QKYT01000285.1:14293-34828 GCA_003550305.1 Glomus cerebriforme | reverse complement strand
AAAAACACCTCTCCTTTTACCCCATTTACCACATTTTACCTTTAGGAGCTGAGCCGAAGAGTTCGTTCCTACAAAAAAGAAAAAAAATGAACATTAATAAATGTTCTTGTATAATAAAAATACCTCACCTTTTACCCCATTTACCCCATTTTACCTTCAGGAGCTGAGCTGAAAAGTTCGTTCCTACAAAAAAGAAAAAAATAAATGTTAATAAACGTTCTTGTATAATAAAAACACCTTCCCTTTTACCCCGTTTACCACATTTTACCTTCAGAAGCTGAGCCGAAGAGTTCATTCCTATAAAAAAGAAAAAAAATGAACATTAATAAACATTCTTGTATAATAAAAACACCTCCTCTTTTACCCCATTTACCCCATTTTACCTTCAGGAACCAAGTCAAAGAGTTCATTTCTACAAAAAAGAAAAAAAAATGAACATTAATAAACATTCTTGTATAATAAAAACACCTCTCCTTTTACCCCATTTACCACATTTTACCTTCAGGAGCTGAGCTGAAGAGTTCGTTCCTACAAAAAAAAAATGAACGTTAGTAAATGTTCTTGTATAATAAAATAAAAAAGAAACACCTTCCCTTTTACCCCATTTACCTTTACCTTCAGGAGCTGAGCCGAAGAGTTCGTTTCTACAAAAAGAAAAAAAAATGAATGTTAATAAACGTTCTTGTATAATAAAACACCTCCCCATTTACCCCATTTACCCCATTTTACCTTCAGGAGCTGAGCTGAAGAGTTCGTTCCTACAAAAAAGAAAAAAAATGAACGTTAGCAATGTTTTTATATTAAAGTTTAATAACCATCCCCCTTCATTACTTCCAGGAGTTGAGCTGAAGTGTTCGTTCCTATAAAAAAGAAAAAAAAAAGAATATTAGCAACATTCTTGTATTAAAGTTTAATAAAAAAACACCTTCACATTTACCCCATTTACCCCATTTACCTCCAGAAGCTAAGCTGAAGTATTCGTTCCTACAAAAAAGAGTAAAAAGAATGTTAAAATAAAAAAAAACACTAAAATAATAAAAAAAAATACCTGATTTGACCAGATTATCTGATCTATCTGATCAATCTGGTCAATCTGATCATCTGTGTAATATCTGATCAATCCAGTGTTATCCAATGAATCCATCCGGATTATCCGAAATCTGTTCATTCCTTAATCCAGATTATCCAATCCATTCAAAAACAGATAACGGATTGAACAGATTTTACCAGAGTATACCTCTACCTTGGATCTCTCATTTATCTTTTTTCTTTAGATCTTGGTGGCATCTCTTCAGTTTGGTGGCCTTGGATCTCTCATTTATCTTTTTTTTCTTTAGATCTCAGTGGCGTCTCTTCAGTTTGGTAGTCTTGGATTTTTCATTTATCTTTTTTTCTTTAGATCTCAGTGGCGTCTCTTCAGTTTGGTAGCCTTGGATCTCTTATTTATCTTTTTTTTACTTTAGATCTCAGTGGTATCTCTTCAGTTTGGTGGCTTTGGATCTCTCATTTATCTTTTTTCTTTAGATCTTAGTAGTATCTCTTCAGTTCAGTGGTCTTGGATCTCTCATTTATCTTTTTTTTCTTTAGATCTCAGTGATATTTCTTCAGTTTAATGGCCTTGAATCTCTCATTTATCTTTTTTTCTTTAGATCTCAGTGGCATCTTTTCAGTTTAATTTACAGGTGAGTCGTATTTTAGGTTTTCTTTCCTTTTTTTTGTTTTTTTCTTTGTTAATTTCTTCTAACTTCTTTTTTTTTCTTCTTTTTCTATTTTATTTTTTTGTTCATTCTTTTTCTTTTCATTCTTCCTTTTTCCTTTCATTCTTTTTCTTTTTGTTCTTCCTTTTCTCTTTCGTTCTTTTTCTTTTTCTTTTTTCTTTTTCCTTTCATTCTTTTTCTTNTTGTTCTTTTTTTTTCCTTTTCATTATTTTTTTCATTCTTTTTCTTTTAAATAAAAAAAAAATTAAAAATTTAAAATTTAAAAAATAGTAAAAAATTAAATTTAAAAAATATAAATAAATAAATTAAAAATAAAATAATTAACGCGTAATTTGTATTTTGACACATCATTATATATTATGTATTATGCAATTGTAATGTAACTGTTACACATATTACATGATGCAGTCATACAATTGGAAATTTTTTTTTTTGAAATCATATAGTAGGGACGATGATTTTCTACAGTAATTAAGGGTGAATTCTGTTTGTGATTAGGATTAATTATGTTACATAATGTGATAACTTATTTTGTCCATTCTGTGCAATTCTGTAGTGATTTATGCACAATTCAGTAATCTCATGTGCTTATTTTTACAACTCAAAATAAAAAAAAATTTTCTTCAAAAACAACGTATTTTTTTTTATTTATTACAAATAAAATTTATTATACTATCCTATAAACTATATTATTTAAAATTCACTATTCAAACCACACTCTTTATTTCCACCATTAAAATACAACATATTTAATTGCTTTAATGATTCACAGGAAAGGTTTTGCTAGTCACTAGTTAAAAGATTATTATACATAGAGAAATTATATTCTATACTACAACTTGAAATCAGAAACCAAATATAGTTTAATGCAATATTTGATAAAATCAGTAAAATTTTTTGCTTTCTTGCCCAATATAAATCAAGATTAATATTTTTCTNAACTATTTCATTTACTGAACTATAATAAATTGCCCATTCATTAGATGGATTACCAAATTCT
Organism: Glomus cerebriforme; assembly: GCA_003550305.1. Lineage (NCBI taxonomy): Eukaryota > Fungi > Glomeromycota > Glomeromycetes > Glomerales > Glomeraceae > Glomus > Glomus cerebriforme. Next base: position 32,110 of record QKYT01000285.1, on the reverse strand, counting down.
GTAATTACTGCTGAATATTAACAAATATCATTATGTAAAGTATCTCCTATTTGAATTTCTATCTGAATATATAGTGGATCAAAAATATGAGAAGCATGAAACAAAGGGCATGCTGGGTGTTGTGAAATATGCATTTCAAATTTCTTATATGCAGAATTAAATGCTGATTGAAAGATAGTGTAAAAATCATCAGGATTGAAATATTGAATTGAAGTTCTATAATAAGTGTATGTACTAGTTCAGGACCAAAATTTTGTGCTATTCAATTTTCCTCCAAATATGATATAATTTGTTCAAGTTATCCTTCAGCAAATGAAAATACTGATTTATTTTGTTGTTGGAAAAAATCTAAATTTTAAACAGATTCTTGTGCAAAATATGCAATAAAATTAATATAAATGGTAATTGTTCCTTTTTTTTGTACATTTTGCAAAATTTTGTTAATTGTTGAAATTGATTCATTATTTTTATCTCTCTCATATTCCTCATAAAAAAAAAATGGCCAATAACCAATATAATTTTTGGCATAAAATACCATTTTGAACTATGAACTCCAGCGTATTATTGTATTTGGTAAAGAAATTTTACAAGGTTTTTCAATTTCATGTATTTAAAAATGAGTTAGATAATGATCTTTACATGCTGGTGATTATACAAATATTTCTTTTATTTTTGATAAAAATACTTTTAAAATATTAAAACTTGGAAAAGTTCNTCAAGTATCACTAGAAAATGTATAATAATATAAGTAAATTAATTAATAATTTTTATTAATTTAATTTAAATTAATATTTACCCAATCAGATTAATAATATNAGNGCAACACAGTAAATNAATTAATTGTGNCATTATTGGNTTTAATATTTCTCAGAAACATTTTTTCATATATACTACAGAATCAGAAAGAACCAATTTTGATAAAGTATATGGAATATTATAATGTGATAAAATAGATAAAAGAATTCCTCCCATTATTGAATTATTAACATGTTCCAAAAAATTAACAGAAACAAGCTTTATATGCTGACGAAAAGCAAAAAGAATGTTAACAACACTTCAGGAATAATCATTTGTGATTTCATCCATTATTATTACTATAGGTTTTTGCTTAAAGAAGTTTTAAAGTAAAGAAAGATGATTATTAAAAACATGTGGTAGATGAATTTTTTGAATTGTAGGAGCCTTAGGAATTGCACCACCCTCTTTAAGGTACTTTTTGAAAAAGGGAGTAAATTATTTATCTTTTCAAAATGGATATTTACAAGGGAAAAAGCTTTAATTAAATCCTCTATAACCTCTTTTTTTGGATTCAAATGCTGAAATAGTAACTTGTTCTTATCTTCTTGCATTATTTTTATAGGTTTACTTTTTTTTAATATAACTTTTTGAAAGACAATGTCCATTAACAGTAGACTTTGATCTTCACTCAATTGAAAGATCACAGAAGTTACAAAACATAATTCCATTATCTTCTCTAAAGACACCAGGATATTAGTTCATTTAAGTAGTTATAAAAACTGTCTTTTTGTGTTAAACTGGCATTATTAAAAAACCTTCAGAAGTCTAGTTCATCTCCACTTTTCAGAAGTCTATCCAGTTTATCTTAAGGGACCACTCCTACAAAAAAAAACTATCAAAAAAAATGTTAGGAATGTTCTTAAATGAAATGAACAAAAAAAACTCCTAAAAAATCTATTTATTTTTCATTTTAATTTTGTCTGCTCCTATAAAAAAAAATAAAATTGATAAAATTGATTATCTTAATTACTAACTATACCAACCAATAAAAATTTAAATTCCTATCATGTGATAGAAAGTGCGTACGTATGCAGATGCATATAAATTTTAAACTCTTATTATATTAAAATTTAACATATAATAAAAATATTACAAAAATATTTATTCATATATTATTTGTATTACAAAAATATTTTATTCATATGTTATTAATATTACAGAATATTTAAAATTTAAAATATAATAGAAATATTACAAAAATATTTATTTATATGTTATTAGTATTACAAAAATATTTTATTCATATATTATTGATATTACAGAATATTTGAAATTTAAAATATGATAGAAATATTACAAAAATATTTTATTCATATTTTATTAATATTACAAAATATTAAAAATTTGAAATATAATAGAGATATTACAGAAATGTTTTATTCATATGTTATTGATATTACAAAAATATTTACAAATTTACTAATTTAAATTTGAAATCTAGCATATGTTAGAGATATTACAAAAATATGTTATTCATATATTATTAATATTACATTTATGCAAATATGTTGAATATATAAATGCTATCTATCAGTGATATAGCTAACATATTTATGAAAATTGGAGGTTTCTGTAAAGATGGTGTTGCAGGTCCATCATTAAGAACATCTCAAGAGCCAATTTTTATAACTTCATCTAATAAAAATGAAAAGGATAAAAAAAAAGCTAACAAAAAAAAGCTAAAAGTAAGAAGAAATAAAAAAACCAGAATCAAAAACGTTCACCATCTCGTTCTAGTTATGACAAAAGTAAGAAAAACAAGAAGAAACAAGAAAACTAGAATCAAAACCATTCACCATCTCATTCTAGTTATGATGAAAGTAAGAAAAGTAAGAAGAAACAAGAAAACTAGAATCAAAAACGTTCATTATCTTGTTCTAATTATGATGAAAGTAGGAATAGTAAGAAGAAATAAAAATGACAAAATCAAAAATGATCATCTTCTCAATCTAATTACGATAAAAATAATGAATCTGGCAATCTCAGGAGAGTAATATTTCTACATGCAATAGATTTAATGAAAGATTTGCGTGATGCTTTACGTATAAGTAAATTATTTATCTATATCACTTTATTTAATATTTTATTATTTTAATATAAATAAATGCTGCAGCAGGATGTTTTTTGGAACATCCAAAGAATGCCAGATAATGTTCAATTAAACCTCAATGAAATATTTGAATCTCAAAAAAATACAGTAATAAAGATGATTATACTAGCTTTGTTAAAAGTATTAGATCTGGTAACGTATCTGATCAGTGAAGATGTACTATATGAAATGATCCATTATCAAAGAAAGGAAATGTTAAGAAAGAACAAAGGAATTTCTATCTAAACTAAAAAAAATATACAACAACATGGAAATTCTCATCAAAAAGAGGTAGTATATCAATTAATCAATCAATTATTTAATTTATTTATATATATTCAGTTAATAATTGTTAATGTAGAAATGAATACGAAGAACCAAAATTATTAACCATTTACAAAGAATGGAGGATTCAATTGTCTCCAAGTTTCAACAATCAGAACTTAATCCAATAATAATGGAAAATGCATACCATAATCCAGAAGAATCTGAGAAAGAAGCGGATAAAGGAGAAGAAAACAAAGATTGTTATATGAGACTTAAAATGGAGAAATGATAGCGTAAGTATGAAGAAGCAACTATTTTTCTATTTTTCACAAATTACATGTACTAATAAATAATTTTACATATTCAAGTTGCGTATATTTTTAAGAGACTATATAAATGCAATGTTTTATCAGCAGAAACCAGACAGAAGAAAGTGAAAATGAGTTTATGATAATTCACAATTTGCTCCTGGTGAAATAAACACTCCTTTAAATGCAACCTAATAGACAAAATCAGGATATGAAAGATTATTGAAAACTGTTATAAAGAAAGTTGTATTAAAATACAATGATGGTAATGAGAATGGTGATTATTTAAAGAATAAGAATTATAGATCAACCTCATTCCAAAAATCAGTTTCAGCAGATGATAAAGAACTTGATGAAAGTGATGAAAGTGATGAAAGTGACGAATAATAAGTAAATAGTTGAACATTAGTATAATAATTATAACTAGGAAATGGAAACCGTTGTGAGTCTGGAGCGATTCCAATTTTTAATTTATAGTCATATAATAACTTATTGTATTCAAATGTGTAAAAGAAATGACTGCAAGAAATAAAGGATTCGGTAATAAGATAAATAGAATAATAATTAATGTTAAATAATGTNTATATNGGAAATAGAGTAAAGCGTATATTTTATTAAGAAAATAAAATGCTTATNTAATCAAATTGAATATCAAACAATNAAATAAAGTGCAATTTAATAAATNAATAAAGAAAATAAGGTGTATATAAAAGCCAGTTTTATTAATAACTAAATCAGAAATTACTACTCTTCCTCTGTGCTTTGTAATACAAACTATTCCTATTTCTGTTAATTAAAACTAACAAAAATTCCTTGTGAAGTTTCCTTCAATTTTAATCTAATAAACTAAAACTAATATATTTAATGTAGTTAAATAAGCTATATATAAATTAATTAATTAAATTCTATTCAAAACTTTATATTTTATTAATTAAAAAAATTTGCACGATTTTTTAATAAATGTTAGTTAAAATATAGTAATTCGGTATGTTGATCACGTTGTGTGATATTTGTTTAACAAAAGCCACATACAAGCCATACAAGCCACTATATAATTTCTTTAGCAAATATAATGGAAAATATAGATCCTGAAGTTCCTAGAAAACGTGAAGCTCTTAGAAAATGTAAAGCTAGAAAGAATGAAACATCTAATCAATATGAAACACGTCTTGCAAAGGAACGTGAAAACAGGTGCCAAAAAAGAGCAAGAGAAAGTACTGAAGAACAGGAAGCGCATCATGCACGTAACAATGAACGAAAGTGCTTAAAATTAGCAAAGAAAACAGACGAACAATGCCAAATACGTCTAGATAATTATCGTAAATGAAGAACTCACCTAAGAAATCTCCAAGAGACAGTAAATCAAGACTTGAATCCGCAACAGTAACAATCAAAGCAACAATCAGAGCAACAACTAAATTCTCAACAGCCGCAGCAACTAAATCTGCAGCATACGTAGCAAGAGTCTCAAGAATCTGGTCAAGCCTGTCAAGCCCATAGTGATGCAGATAGACTAAGTGAATTCAAACGAAATTTTCTTAAGAAATTTTGTAATAAAGTTGACAAATTCAGTCATAAGCTTTGCCTTACATATAATGAAAGCTTCCCATCTATAATACTTGTAAAAGGAGAATGTTGACATTGCCATACCGAGAAGACCACTCCAAAAAAGTTTTAGCAGAGAATAATATGGACCCGGGTGAAGTACCTGAAGAACTTCAAGATCTCACAGAAGTTGAGAAAATGTTGATTGCGCATGTTTTTCCTGTAATATCAGTCTATAAACTTTGAGGAGGACAATATGGCTATCGTGGAAATGTAATCAACTTTCCTCAAGATGTTAAAGAATTTGTCAAAAAGCTTTCTCGGCAACCATCATTATTAGATGTTCTTATTATACGTCATCAATTTGCAAATAATTCAGAAGCATTTAGGGATTTTTGAGTTCGTTGTTCTAAGGTGGCTCTTGCATTGAATTGGCTAAAGGAAAACAATCGTTACTACGCTAACATAATCATTAATACTGAAGTTCTTAAATCCTTACCAGATGATGGCCCAATTGATGACCAGCTTCAAAATACTCAAACTAATGCAGAAGAATTAGATTATGATAATGAACATGACATGATTACACGCACCTTTGTTTTACTTCTTTCTTTGACTTATCATGAAGACATTGCTATTAATAATACCCTTGATCACATGCAGAATGAGAATAATCCCATTATGTAGCCACAAATCAATAATAATCCCGTGAATGAATTCCAGACGCCAGGATATATTGCATGCGCGTTTCTAACTTTATACCCGACTGGATGTGCAGATCTTCATACAGAACGAATTAGAGATGTTAAGCCTGCCAAATATTTTAGGCATCTACTTCTGTACAAAGACAGGAGATTTGCCCGCCATGCTAGATGGAAATACTTCGCACTAAATTCTCAAATGAGATAGTGAGCATTACAAGAAGGAAAGGTTTATATTAAACAAAACCTAACTAAACTCCAGATCACTGTCTCAGATATAAAAGAAAGAATTACCTCAGGTGAAAGTTATTTTGCTAATAAAATTATGCGATATGGTGAAGGAATACGTGGATCTTGACAATTTTGGAATGCGCAATGCTATGAATTGTCCGATATGATCAAACAAATAGGACTACAAGGCCTGGTCTTTTTTATATTTAGCGCTGCTGATTTACATTGGCCAGAGCTTCACGATCTCATGTCATCAAGCGGAGGTTCTGAATCTTCACCCCACCAAAACATTACTGACAACCCTCATATTGTGACCTGGTTTTTCAGTAAGAGATTTGAAATTTTCTTAAATGATGTCCTAAAAGAGCAATGGGGTTTGGAGGATTGGTGATATAGATTCAAATATCAGCATTGCGGAAGTGTTCATGTGCATGAAATAGGAAAGATGAAAAACACACCCACTATAAATTGGAAGTAGATGAAGGAAAATGCAGACATAATGAGTAAAGTTATATAGTACCTTGACAATCTAATCACAACAATAAATCCTGAACTTGATATGTCTGTTTCTGAACGGCATCCATGTCAAAAGAAGAGTAATGAATTACGTGATGATCAACAAGATTATGTCAACTTGATTAATAAATTACAAAGACATACATGATGTAGTCCTTCATATTATCTTCGTATCAATCAAAAAGGAAAGCAATTCTGCAGGTTTGGATACCCTAAAGAAACTAATGAGCAAACTTTTCTTCGAAATGATGTCCATGGACAACCAGAGCTAATAACGGCAAGAAATAATCCGTATGTAAACTCACGTAACTGACTTCAGCTACAGGGTTGGCAAGTCAACGTGAATTTAAAGCCAATTCTAAGTATATATGCTGCACTGCAATATATTGCAAAGTATGCAAGCAAAGCAGAACTACGGTCGGCTGCCTTTTCAGATATATTGGATCGAATCCTTAGCGAAAGTCAACCAGAAGATCAATTACTTAGTCCGGTCCAAAAGCTGCTTCTACATAGTATTGCAGAATGAGATATATCTGCTCAAGAAACCTGTCATATTCTTCTCAGCCTTCCTCTTTACCATTCAAGTCGCCAATTTATTTACTTAAATCTTAACAAAGAAGCACCAAGGTGGATTTGTGGCACTGGAGAAAGTGAAGAATTTTTTACAGTTAGTGATTCAGAACAAATGGAAAAATCACATCTGAAAAATTATTGGGACTGGCCTACCGAACTTGAGGAATTCACACTATTTTAGCTTTACTTAATATATAAATTATACAAAGGTCAATGGAAAAAGTGTCAGCAGGAAAATATTGTACGAATTTTTTCACATCCATTACCATTGCATGAAGGTCCTCAGTGGCAAGAATTCTGTCATGTCAAAGTTCTCCTTCACGTTTGTCACTGAAATCTTCAAGAGTTAACAGAAAATGGCACTCTTGAATGGTCAGATTTATATAATCGCTATATTGAAGAAATTAATAGCGATTCTATTGACCTACTTGGACCACCTATAAATGATATGGAAAATGAAATTATTGATGAAGAGGAAGGTGAACCAATTGAAGACGATGTGCAAGATGAATTTTGGCATGATTGGATGTTACTTGCTGAAATAGGTCCAAATCCAAATTTTGATTGTTCCTCTGATCTTGAATCTCGAGATATGGATCAGAATCATGACTGGATTAATGATCCAAGACAATGATATTCTGATATGGATTTTATAAACGTTGACACATTTCTAAATGGAGATTTCAGGATTAATGCTGAAAAAAAAGATGATTTAACTGTGGATTATCAGATGCTAAATGATAATCAAAAGAGAGTCTTTATGCGAATAGAATCCCATTACCATGATCTACTTGCAGGATATCAAGTTGAGCCTTTAAGAATCATTGTAATGAGGATTGCAGGAACTGAAAAGACCTACTTAATAAAGGCAATCTGAAGTAAGCTTCAAGAAATGGCAGGGACTGAATCTGAGTCACCTATATTTGTGGTTGCGCCAACAGGAGTTGTGGCCTTTAATATCAATGGAATAATGATACACTCAAAGCTATCAATACCGATAGTTAATGATAACAAACGTCTTAATATTAATGGCGAATGGTTGAAACAATTACAAGATAATTAAAAGATGTGAGGTATGTAATAATTGATGAGAAAAGTATGGTTGGTCGCCAGATGCTTGCTTTAATTGACATGCGACTCTGATAAGCTTTTCCTGAGCATAATAATGAACCATTTGGTGGCAGATCAGTTATTATGTTTGGTGACTTTGGCCAGCTTCCACCTGTACTTAATCTCCCAATGTATGCTAACATTAAGCAAGATGTAGTATCAAATAGTAGTTTCGCAGCATATAAACAGTTCAGAGAGGTGTATAAGCTTGATGTTATTCAGCGTCAATTAGAAAATTCTAAAGAATAAGAAGACTTTAGAAACATTCTCTTAAGACTGCGTAATGGAGAATCTACTATTGATGATTGGAAAATTCTTACCACATAAATTGAAGATAAGTATAGTAAAGCAGAACGTAAAAAATTCTCTGACGCTATATTTATCTTAACAAAATGGTCTGATGTTAATAGAGTAAATATAGATCAGCTCAGATCTTTAAATATTTCTATTACTTAAATTCAAGCTGTATATACAGGCAGTAGCGAAGCCAAAAAAGCTGACTCTGACATAGCACATGGACTTGAAGTACAGTTATTGCTGACAAGAGGAGCACACATCATACTAACAGCAAACCTGTGAATAAAAACTGGATTAGTCAATGGTTCAATGGGAACTGTCCAAGACATATTATTTAAAGAAGATCAAGATCCGCCTTCTCTCCCTATAGCAGTTTTGATCTCTTTTGATAATTATAAAGGTTCCACCATTACTAGTTTAGAGGGTGAAAAGGTTGTGCCAATTGCACCAATTTGACGTACTTGGGATGATAAATCTGGGATTTTTTGTTCACGTTTACAAATTTCCATACATCTTGCATAGGCAATTACTGTTCATAAAAGTCAGGGTCTCACGTTAAAAAAAGCCATAATAGATCTTGGTGATAAAGAATTTACTGCTGGTCTTTCATTTGTGGCAGTATCTTGAGAACGTACTCTTAAAGATCTTCTCTTTAAATTATTCAACTTTGAGAGACTTTAGCGTATTAAAAACTGTAAAAGATTACAAGAAAGGTTAGATGAAGAAAAATGGTTAGTTTCTATGATACCAGAACCTTGAGATAAAGTAACAAAGCTATAATGTAACAAACCAGTGACAAACCTTCTATTTCGCAAGAAAATTTCAAACAAATAAACATGTTAAATCTGTGTTCTGAAATAAATACTTTATTATATTTTTATATTTAGCATATTATACAGTACATAAAATTGCGTTTTTAATATATATATACATTTAGCGTGAAAAATTATTTCTACATTAGAAAAAACTGTTTGAAAAAAAAATAATTTCAGTTTTAACTGTATATTTAATATTTTATCAGTTTTCAACCTAAAAAAGAAATGAACGTCACTAGACGTAAAAATAAATGTGTTACATGTATTGTTTATTGTTTATACAATCATTTTTATTTTTATTTTTATTTATACAATCAAATTTAAGACACGTGATGCATGTGGACAAATGAAAATTATCACGTGATCATTATGGTTATCACCTCGCATAAAAAATATATAGTCCTTCGCTTCGCTCTGAACAATAATTTGTAAATAATAGTAATTGCTATAATTTTGCTAAATATGTATTGATCGGGTATTGTTTAATAAAGCAATAAATTATGCTATATTTCTAATTTTCAACAATCGGTTATCATTAAATTGAAATAAATTAATTCATAAGAATGATAAGGCATTATCATACATTATGTAATAGAATAATAATAAGTTATGTTTATTATTATCTGATTGCATACAAAATAAATACTCGATTGATAACCTTGCAGATACCTGATTAATAATCTTGATATACATGAATTACGCCAAAATTTGGTCATCAATCGGGTACCCTGCTGAAGAAAAATAAAAAAAATTGGGACTCATTTAGGTCATTCTAGGGTATTCTAAAATGACCTAAATGAGCTCCAATTTGGCATCGTTTTACCTATGTAAATTTGAACTATCTGAATTATATTCACAAATTGGGTGAATGGATTAATACAAGATCCTGAACAATATATGAATAGGTAGGATTTGAGTTTGCTTATTGAATATAAAAAATTTTTACCCTAGTGGAATTTTTTTTTGCTTATTTAAAGAGTTAAATTTAAAATAGTCAGTATTTTATATGTGTAGTACATATAAATTTGATAACTCAGTAATGTATTTGCATAGTAGAAATTTATTTTGGAATATATGGAATATGTTGTATAACGTCAAATATTTTAAAAATATACTCCTTAAAATTAAAGTCACATAAACAAAATTAATATTTAAATTTAATACATGACAATGTAACAAAATCTAATCTATTTTTATACGTGACAGTATAACAAAAATTAATCTATTTTTATACATGATTGTGCAATGAAATTATATATGATCGTATAACAAACTTTTACGTGACAGTCTAAAATATATATGCATTCATGTAATACCAAAAGTGATATATAGAAGTTGAAAACGGGAGGAATAAGTGTTTTTTCTTTTTTCAAATTTTTGTTTTTACAATACCATTTCTGCATCAATCATTAAAAGTTACATCTATTTTATTTAGTAACTTTTTGCAATTTTTGATGTTTTTTTATAGTAAAATTTGATATTTTTTAACTATTGTATACTTTTAAAATTTTAAAATTTGAATATTATATTTTAATTAATCTCAAAAAATAGGTTATGAATGCCGATTTTGAGTTTAATATAAAGAAACTGCTAAAATGCAAAATCAGATAGAATACAAAAGTTAATCGTGAGCCTTAACTATCTGTTATATACTTTTGAAATTTGAGTATTATGTGTAATTTTATTTGCCCTACAACTTTACTTAATCTTATAAAGTAGGTTTTGAATGTTGATTTTGAGTTTAATATAGAGAAACTGTTAAAAATGCAAAATCAGAATATGAAAGTTAATCGTGAGCCTTAACTATCTGTTATATACTTTTGAAATTTGAGTATTATGTGTAATTTTATTTGCTTTACAACTTTACTTAATCTTTATAAAGTAGGTTTTGAATGCCAATTTTGAGTATAATATAGAAAAACTACAAATTTTACTTAATATATATAAGTCACAAAACAGTTTGCTTAGCAGAGCCAAATTTTCTTAAGTCATAATGAGAGTTTNCTTAGCAGAGTTNAAAATAGTTTNCTTATTGATCATAGTAAATTTTGAAATTTTCATCTGACCTATATATAGATTGTTCAGGGTCCTATTAATATTTATTTATCAAAAAATATTATCCTTTGGTAATTATTGTTAGTTAATTGTTAATTTTTAAATATTTAATTTTAATTTTATTTTATAATAGCTCATGCAAAAAATGAAAGATATGAGAGGAAGTCATATCTCAGCAATCTGATTTGCTATTCTTAAAACATGCAAACTGCAATTGGCAAGTAATAGATATAAAAACTTGAAAGATATCCTAGAATGAAAGCAATCCAGAAAAGTAAAAGATAATTATAATAGATTATTCACTAAAAGTACTATGATAGAGAATATCACTAGTTCTGCATTTCCATCACTAGATAATACTAGCGAAGAAAGATTTAATAATATGTATATTTATACCGCATTTGTATATGATATATTATTAAATCTGAATTACTACACTCTTAAAGTCTCTAGGAAACTATTGGAATTGCGATTAAAAAAATTTAGGGTATTTATCAAATTCATTTTGTTATTTAAAAATTAATTTTATTAATCAAAGTCAAAATTAAGATATAATTGATAAAACTGATCAAATTAAACTTAATAATTCAATATTGGTCTTATATGAAAAAATGTCTAATAATTATAGCAAAAATAAATCTACTGATGATAATGAAGATGAAAAAGAATTCCCTAAAGATGAAATGATATTTAATAATATAAGTTTTAATACATATGATAAAATATTTGATTAATAATAGTAATTATTTTAATTTGTTTTATTTTTGAATTAAGTTTTAAGTTTAGGATTTTGTAATTTATCACCATGGTGATATATCACCAGTGTCACGTGATTTATAATTCCAGCTGGAATTAAATGATCTGCAATAAAATTGCCTTTTTAAATCTTGCATAATCCAAAATTTCAATTTTTGAAAGAAACAAAATTGCCTTTTAGCTTATGTAATATTACCTAAGATTCAAATAAGAATATTTTGGCTAGTGTTATAAAATTTGGGCAAAATTAAGCATATAATGATTAATATGTGATAAATAGTATTTATCATACCAAAAAAATTCAAATTCTTAGAATAAATAGTAAAAATGGAAAATTACAGTATGACATAGGAGTGATAAATTATTATATAGTATAAGTCACGTGATATAATAGATCACATAATAAGAGTGGCAATGCATCACCATGGTGATAAATTACTTTTTTCTTAAGTTTAATATCATATATTATTTGCAATTTTATTACTTTTTTGATTTAGGTTTCTATTTACAATCTTCTTTAGTTAATTATTATTTTTTATTTTTATTTATTTTTACTGTTTATGTTTTTTCTTATTTTTATTACTTATCACTTAACATTTTTTTTATTTTTATCACTTAACATTTTTTTTTATTTTTATCACTTAACATTTTTTTTTATTTTTATCACTTAACATTTTTTTTATTTTTATCACTTAACATTTTTTTTATTTTTATCATTTAACATTTTTTTATTTTTATCGCTTAATGATAGTAGTAATATTAATGATTTTAGTGATAGTTAAGATAGTTAGAATAGTTAAGATCTTTATTATATTTATTATATTTATTATATTTAAAATAGTTAATATCTTTTTATTATATTTTATTTTTGTATAAATATCNTGAGAATTTTATTAAGTTNTCCTTAGTTCTTGTAATTTCAATTGAATAATAAAATATCTTTTACCTAAAGAAAATACTATATCATTTACCAATTAAAGAGCAAACTGTACTCAATAAAACATAAATTATTGTTACCTCTATCGTTATAAACTTAATTAATTTTTCATTTTTGAACATAAAGAAGAAAAGTTAAAGATAAAGGAATTGAGAATACGATTAGACGTAACAACGTTGTTATAGTTGTTTTGTTGTTATAGTTATTTAATGCGTTATTGTGATTGTTTTTTAAAATTTATCTTCTCCTCTTTTTCATCATTGTAATCATCATTAAAGTTATATTCTAATTATCATCAAACTCTTTAAAATTAGACTTATTCATATTATTATTATCTTCACCTTCATCAGTAAATATACTATATCTATTCCCACTGATCATTTCTATCAATTAATACTTTTCTATATTCACATTCTTTACATTCTTTCATTAGACTTTTTGTTTTTAGCATTGATAATATTAATTCTACATATGTATATATAAATAGTTAATTATTTAATTATATCTATAATATACAAATAAATAAAAATATAATAACTATAAATACCATTGTTTTTAAACCTCTTGATATTATCTGTTACTGCACTTTTTCCTGTGGTAACTATTTCAAGAGAAGAGATATTTGTAGTCATTTTATTTATTTATGGTAATATATAAATATTGAAGTAAAGGTAAGGTAAAAAAAAAAAAAAAAAAGGCTGAAAACTTTAAAAAGTAAGAAATTAAATGCCAGAATGAGTTGGAAAATAAAAATATAAATATTATGAAATTAAATTGATCAAAGAAAAAAATGTATATATGAAATTCAAGTAAAAATTAATTAAATTGAACAATTTTTGATAGAACAAAAAAGAGAAGAAAATGGTCTTTTTTATATCCATTTGAATAAATATAAATTAACTGAATAAAGTAGTTATTACTCATTTTGTTATTTAATAATTAAAAATTTCTATCATCTGCTAAACATAATAGAAAAGAAAGAAAATTTCAATAAAGACCTTTTTTCATTCGAGATAATGAGAATTTATTATTAGCTTATTTTAAAGGAGTTTGTGATTAAGATTTAATTATCCCATTATTTTAATAATTAAATTCCATCATTTTCTAAACATAATGGAAAAAAAGAAAAAAAAATTTCAACAAAGACTGTATAAATTAGAGTTATGTATGACAAACATTCCATATATTATTCTCTTTTTGACAATTTTTTTTTAAAAAAAATATATAAGCGCATAATAATACAATTAGATTAAATAACCATTATTTAATTTTAAAGTTCAAAGAGCGATTATAAATTGAATTCAAATTTTTCTTGATACTGTTTATTTTTTTAAAGTTCAAAAAATGATTTTTAAATTTAAATGTTAACAAATAAATTGAAATTCTAATTTTAAACAAAAATTTTTATAAATTTTTTGTTGATACTAAATGAAAAAAAAAATTGAGAAAATATTTTTATACTAATTGGTAAGAAAAAAAATATAATCTCAATTGTAAAAAATCTATTTTTAGCTAGATGTTAATTTAACAATCACATCTAACATAAAACTGGTTAAAAAACTAGATGGTAAGAAGAGATGTAAAAGATAAAGTAATTTTTTACAGGTTTTATTTACAATTTACATGAGTAATAATAATAATACGAGCAAATAAATTTTTCTTTTTTTTCAAAAATTACAAATAATATATGTAATATATAAAAAAAGTTTATCTGTTTCTCCTGATATTTTAATTATTATACTATTTTATAATAAATAAAAAATGCATTAGATTGGCAAATAAAAAATTTATTAAAATTAAAAAAAATATTTTAGTAACCAAAAATTCCAAAAAATAATTAAAAATATTAATACAAGGAAAATTCATCCTAAAATTATCATACAATCTCATTCTTTTAACATGTTATCAAATAATTGAAATTGTTAATAATTTGAAGGATTTATATGAATCACATTTTCTAGAGTATTTGCCAAGTTATTATCAATTTGTTGCTGTTCTTCTTGCTGTCTTTATTATTGTAGACATCTTTGTTTTTGATTGTTCATTAGAAGGGATCATTTTTGTTGTACTTTCTTCAATCTTCTTTTTAAAGGCATTATTGATAAAATATTTTTATTAGAAATTTTTATATTTTAGAAAAATAAAAAAATTATTTATATTATTTAATAATACTCCTTTTTTTTTATTTTTTCTACACTTCTCACCGCTATTTTATGGGCCAATAGTCTAAATTGGATAAAAAGCCTATGTCAAGAACATTTAGCTTAGAAATCATTTCTTGCAAATCATATAATTACTATCCAGTATAGACAAATTACCTTCATTAGACTACAAAGTATTTCTCAAAGAGAAAATAGAATCTTTATACAATTAATATGAATTATGAGATTTAATTATAAAATTATTTAAAACATTAACACCATCTGTAATTATAATACATTTGAATTAATTTTTTTTTTTATAACAAAAATTATAATAAAACTAGGAAATATCATAATTTTTTCTTTTGACATGTTTAGATAGTAGTAATGAGTAACGTAAAGTAATTTACATTATATTGGGTAAAGCAAAAGAGATTCCAACATTTTTTCTGTTTATTATATAAAATGAAAAAATTTTGTACATATTATTCCATGTTTTAATTTAAATAATGAATCATATCTTTGAATAAATTTATTTTATTAAAATAAAATTATAATTCGATTAGTTTTGTATTAAATAACGTAAATTAAAATAAACTATTTAAATATAAAATCACTAATTTAAAGGATTATTCGAAATAATAAATTCAAAAATCAAAAAGTATATTAAATAAATTTGAGATTACTGTAATTGGTTTATATAGGATCGGCAAATGGTCAATAGAATAACTTCTTTGTGTATTACTTGAACTATTGTTTAATTTACTAATTAGACAATTTGGCATTAACTTGCAGCTATTATATAAAAAAAAATTTGGGAAAAATTTTATTTTTGGCATGAGCAATTACCCAATTTTTTTTTATAAAAAAAAACAAAAACATTTTTTTATAACCTTTCAAAAACAAAACTGAACAAACTGATGATCTGAATTTGGAAATGAACTATAGTAAGTTTGTTTCATTCATTTTTTTTTTATGTTTTTTTCATTGTAAAATAACACTAAATTTCCTTATCTTTTTTTTTAAAGAACGAATAAAATCCAAAATGGATCCTATAACTGTGGCACAGTCTAGTCAGTTTAGACTCCAAACATTCAGGACTATTAATATCCTTACTCTCTATTTTATAGGTATATATAAAGATTATTTTTGGTTAAATGATGAAAGGAGACAATTATTTCTAATAACAAGATTGTTTTTTAAGAGAAGTAGAATTTATAGAAGCATATGATACTCCAGTGAAGTCTAACAGGTGGTAAATAACACTAGCCTGAGGAGAAGGGATCAATAGGATTTGCTACAGAAAAGTATTATACTTCTGATTATATAGAAAGTGTGGACCTCTCACTTGGTAAGTTCAATTAAAGTATGCATGTTATGGTTAGTACATTAGGAAGTTTTGGAGGTGTTGATATACACCAAAAAATGTGTTAATCAGTACTATCAGTTATTCAATATATTGTAAAATACCTGTATACTAAAGTTTATCGATACATGCAGTTAACATATGCATTTTTCTATACCAACAGTTGTTAAATACATTATATATTATTGCACAATATCCATATATCAATGCCACTTAATATTTTTCAATATAATAAATAATTATAATAAATAGTTATTATATACTGTAATTATAATTTTATTTATTTTAAATTTATTTATCTAATAAATATATTAAAAAATAATTTTATAAATTATAATTAAAATTTTATTAAAATTTATTAAAAATCTTTAAAATCAGGTCCAGATTATTATATTGGCCAATATTAAACATAATTCTGGCCAAATTTGAAAATAATTCAGGCCAAAACTGTCTGATTAGTTTCAGAAAATTTCAATTTTTATTTTTCTTAATATCTTACTACTGATACATCCTCTTTTTATCACTATAAATGGAGCAGCAATGGCTCTTCTCCTGTAGGTACTAATGACCTCTACCCATCTATAGAGAAGGGCTTTTTGCAAGATTAATTAAAAAAAAAAATTGAATTGAAAAAGAAAAAAAAAATGAAAAAAGACTCATTATATATTTTTTTTGTATCATATGTATCACATGATACGAGCCGCAGTTTATTTTAAAAAAAATAACTGCATATCACGCTTATTAATTAAACCACAGCTGCAGTTAGTTTATTTTAGTTAATTTTAAAAATCTTAAATCAGTTTTAATCGCCATTTGAACTTAGCTCTGGAAATTAAGAAACAGTAAGTTTTTTCGCAAAACTTATTGTTTTTTTTCATTTTTTTTAAAGAAATGTTTTTAATATTTTTTTTTTATAAATTTTCTGAGCTCTTCATTCCAGATGGAAAGGAAAAATGGTAAATTTCTTCACAAAACTTATCATTTTTTTTATTTTTTAAAAAAATGTTTCTAATATTTCTTCTTTTCTTTTCATGTAGGTTCTCTGTGCTTTTAGTTTGATACTGAAATTGAAAATGGTAATTTTCTCAAGTTTTTTTGAGAAACTTACTATATTTTTTTTTGGATTTCTTTTATTAGAAATATTTTTAACATTTTTTTTTTTTTTCTTTTGTAGGTTCTCTTGGCTTTTAGATTAGTATATGAAATTGGAGAATAGTAAGCTTCTTTGTGAAATTTGTCATTTTTTTCATTTTTTTTAAAAACGGTTTCTAACAATTCTTTTTTTTTTTCTTGTAGACTCTCCTTTAATTTG
>QKYT01000284.1:62528-106998 GCA_003550305.1 Glomus cerebriforme | reverse complement strand
GAAAAAAAATTTGTTTTACTTTTTTAATATTATATATATATCATCACAAAATTAATAAAAGAAAAAAAAAAAAAATTTTTTTTTACTGCTTGATAATAAACACCGACTACTTATTCTTATTTTTACCTTTTCGCTGAAAAGTGGCTGATTTGATAATTTTGATAATTTTTATGTAATTGATTGGTCATATAGATCAATACGCAGTAAAGACATGAATGAATTTTTTTTTTTGTTATTTCTTGGAATATATAAACTTGGATATTTTATTAATGCAAATTTAATATATAAAACGTCGATCAGCATTAAAAAATTCTGCATAGTCCTAAATGATTCCTAATAATTGTTTGAGTACTCTCTCAGTTCTTCTTATTGATTTTGGCCAAAATTTAGACCGGTGAACCAAATAATTATATTAACAATTAACAAATTTATTTAGATATCATTTTTTGAATGATTACGCTTGAAATAAATTTAGGGTATTTTCTTCTATCGAAAAGTAAAAGAGCTCATAGGTTTTATTATCACACTCATTCTCTATTAGTAATTGTTTTCATATAGGAATGGTTTGCGAAAAGAATTCTTTTGAAACTAAATATAATTTATTAATCTGTTCATTAACGAATATATAATTTGAATATTCAATTTAAATTTATTAGAACAAGTGAAAGTTATATTTTGTTCATTTCTAAGTTCAATTTTATGCAATTGAAATGAAAGGTGGATGCCTTTGTTTCAACTTAATTAAAAATACGTAGCAAATCATCAGTTCAAATGTATTACCGATATTGACGTGTTTGATTAATGATTGCCAAAATTCGTTAAAGCGAGCCGATGTATAAACGGATAACCTCATTTGGATAATTTCGAATTTTAATTAAATTTAATTTGATATCGAAGATTATTATAATTTTTATTAATTTAAAATCACACGATGCGTATTACTTTTATTGGGATAGTTAGATTATGATATTTCTAACTAATTTTAGTAAAGATTTTTTATATGTTTATTATTCGTTTGAAATTTTCTTTAACCAAAAAAAACATAAAAAAAATAATGCTTATAATATTTTTTTTTTTTTTAATCGATTCAATATAAATTGTTCTGTTTATTTAATTTCTTTTATTAATACTAAAAAAAAAGGAATAAAATGGTTATTAAACTATAAAGTATTTATTATTATTTTTTTTTTTACAAAATCTTATAATATTAAAAAAGGCCTTTTCATTGTACAGCACACAAAAACATCAATTTAATAATCAAACTATCACGACTATCACGCAGAGAAAATAAATGAACTTTAATCACGTGCTTTTTTTTACTTTACTCTGATGGGAATGACCAATGGCATTGGAAAGAGCGCGAAAATAAAATAAAATAAAAACTTTAATTTAAAAGTGATCTCCAATCAAATCATTAGATAATAAAGTCACACTTTTAGGCGAAGAAGTAAAGAAAAGTAAAGTTTCGGCGCAAACTATCTTCGGAAACTTCCTCTTTTTATTTACTACCTTATTCGGTTACAATTACTTTGAATGCTTTTTGTACCTTTGTTGAGAGATATTCTACGAGTATTGACCTAAAACAAATATAGAAATAAAAGAAATACACAAATTATTACTCCATTTTTTTTTTTTTTTTTTTGCAGCCTAAAAAGTCATTTTCTAAAAACAATTGTTCTTTTGTGTTGTTCGTTATTCAAAGAAAAGGGGCTTAGAATAAATATATTGATAGTATTTAGTGATGGATCCGATTAAACCCACATCATTTCCACACGTGATAAGATTTTTTTTTTTTTTTTCAAAAAAAAAAAAAAAGTTAAAAAAATATTTCAAAGCGTAAACTATAAGATAGCAAAATATTGAAAATGCCTAACGTTGAAAGTGAAAACAAAAATAACGTTCCTTCTTCACGTAAGAAGGACAAAAGAAAGTCTTTGGCGGTTACCACTGAAAAAGATGTTTCTACTTTACCTCAAGAAACGCTTTCTCCAATTACGCCTGCTCTTGAATCGGGTGAACCTGGCCTTGAAAACGTGAACAAAAACCCTTATATTGACGTGATTAATAAAAGAGTTAAAAAATTGACTAAACTGATGGTATGAAGGTTTTCTTATTATATCTTTTATTATTTTTATATATAATAAAAACTTTTTAATTGTGATCAACAAAAGTTTGAGATGAAATGATCAGTTAGGCTAACCTCTAATTGTTACATATCCTCAAAATTATTGTTTATTCAAAATCGAATTTATTACAAGAATTTAATAGAATATTTTAACGCGAAAATATTTATACAACGTATATTTTTTTAATGATTATTTAATAATTTAATATATTTCTCTTCAAATCATAATAAAAAAATTAGCAAAAAATTGATAAATATGAAACCATTCAAAATTCTTCTGGTCCTGGTGAAGCACAATTGAATGCTGATCAAATTAAAGTTCTCGAAAGAAAAGGTGAAACTAGTGGAGCCATCAAAGAATTTGATGAAACTCTCAAACAAATAGAAGGGGTTGAAAAAGAAGTATGTTTAAGTTTATATATTAATGTTTGGTTTTATTATTTTGTATAATCATTAATTTTTTCTCGTTTTCACTCGATAACTTTTATAGGAACTTAAGAAACAAGCTGAATTAAAAAAGGCGCAGCAGGCAGACCGTGATCAAGCAATTGCCGATGCTGTCAAAGAAGTTAAGGTTTGGATATATTTTCTTTTACTTTATGCAGTATATACAGTTTTTAGGAAAAAATAATAATTATTATTGATTTTAAATTTTATTGTTAGGTTGAGCATTGTAAATCCTTATTACAACTCATCCTCTTTTTTAGGCTTGTGCACTTTCAACAACGTAACATTATTCAATTATCTGATAATGAATTCGAAGCTGTTGAAACTCTTCGCGCTAAACTTACAACTTTATCTGAGGAGGCGGAGAATGAGGAATTATTTGAAGAAAAAAGTCGACAAGTATTGGATCTTGTTAACAAATTAAACTCGGGTGATGAGAGTTTGATTACAAAATCATTGCCTAATGGTGTTAATGAAACGGATCAGATTGATGAATCATCTTCATATGGAATATCATGTAATTTTTTTTTCAAATATTTATGATATATTTCAAAATATATATATATGTACATAATAATAATATAATAATATTTGATCCATTTGTAGATTCTCAGTTACGTTCTTTGATTCAAAGCCCTCCGATACTAGAATCTTCTGGAGATCAAGAGGAATTAAATGAAACATTCGAAATTATTAATACTCCTGATCATATTGAGGGTATGAAGTTATTCACCAATTAAAAGTTATTTACGTTATTTATAGATATTTGATTTGCTGATTCTTTATTTATAGTGACTAATGAATACTCCAGCGGATTACAATTCATGCGTCCTGGTAATTAATTATGCTCTATATTTTTTATTTTAAATGGTTCATTTAGTATATACTAAAAATTTTGTTTTAATATTTTAGAAGATCAATCTCAACCTCAAGCTTTTGACACCACAATTAATAATACAACATATGGTTATCAAAGCGCAGATACAGAACAAACTCCGGCAGTAGTGAATGCTGGTGAAACAATTGTAGATCATAATGTTCAAGAACAATATAGTCAACAACAGAATTATGATACATTTGCAGTGGAACAGCATTTCACTGTTGAACAACAACCGTATATAGGAGAGCAGCAACAACATTTTATTGAACAGGAAAATCAACAACAGGTTCCTACGGAACAAGAAGAATTACCTCAACAAGAGGAACCTCTTTCAGTCCAAGAATCACAAATTACTTCAGAAGATCAAGCAGATTCTAAACAACCACAGGCAACTCAACAAAATAATAATCAACCGCCACCATCATCACAAGGTTCTGGTGGACACAGGGGTGGACGTTATCGTGGTAATCGTGGGCATAGGGGTGGTCAAGGGAGTCGAAGGGATTCGGGCGGTTACAATAATTATGGAGGAGGCTATCGCGATAGTGGAAATTATGGAAATTATCGTGGACGTGGTGGTTCAGGTCCCCGTGGTGGAAGAGGCGGTGGATTCCAAGGTCTGTTTAAAAATTTCCATTTTACTAAATTATGTCATAATTTCATGATTAATCCGTGTATTATTTCATTTAATTATAGGAAATCGTGGAACTTCTTATAATAATAGACAACGTTCTCAATAAGGGAACAAAAAAAATATTTGTATATACCTTTTGAAAGATCGGGATCTTTCATTAAAATTGTTGAGAGATTGCAACTCATTATTTTTAAAGCAAAGAAAAGCAAACGAACAATTTTTTCTATACTCCTTAAAAAAAAAGATTTTCTTTCATAATTTTAATGTAAAAAAAAAAGTTGGTTAATAATATAATTGTCGATTGGCATTTTTTTCTTTTGATTTTTTTAAGTAATGTAAGAGCAATCTACTTAAGAAAGTATGTAGCAAGAAATTCTTTAACTAATTTGGAAGCCGCTGTAATGTAATAAAGAACTTTTTTTTTAATATTGCTACTTGAGTTAGTAGTAATATTAAATGCATTTATATATTAAACTTGCCTAAATGAAATTTGAAGTTGGTTTATTCTTAATTATTAGTTTGATATGATAATAAAGTAGCAATAAATATAAAATTCATATGTCGGAATTTTATTATAAATTAGAGTAAAAATATATAATATAATATACACAGTATATATAATACATATTAACCAATCCAAAAAAAAAAAAAAAAAAAAAATTTCACTATTACACTGGCGCTAAAAAATCATAAATTAATAAATTAATAAGCTTTGCCTAAAATACTAAGTAACTATACATTTATCTTTCCTTTTTTCTTTTTCGGATGATGATGCAGTAGTGAAAGTACTACCAGTTGAGGTTTGTGAAGTTGACTCATGGTGATTTTTCTTCCTTTGTGCTGCTTCTTGATTACGTCTACGTTGTGATTCTTGTTGTTTACGTTGTGATTCTTTTTGACGTCGATACTCAGCTTCTTGCTCTTCTTGTTGTTGAAGACTTAAAGCCAAAGCATAACTATAAAATAGAACAAATATATATTAATCCACTACACAAAAATATTCAATGTATTCAAAATACTATTTCACTTACTCTTGATCACCACCTCCCACTGAATCGTGATGTTCTTCTACCACATCTACATAATCTCCGCCAGTAACTTCACCTTTTTTAAATTGTCCATTCACAAATTCTGAAGCATTTTGATCCACATCAATAAGAGATTCCCATACTACGGATCTTTCATGAACGAATCCTGCATCAGTGACCAAAATATATAATACAGATGTTTGAGGATGTTTATAAAGCGTTGAAAACTTTATACAGTAATAGTAAATAATTGTTAATATTAAAATAGAAATTATATATTTGATAACTAAATAATAATAATAATAAATTTGATTCTTAAGGTAAACTAAAGTAAAAATTTACCCACTCAAGCGTGTATGCATAAACTCACATGATTATTCCGGAAAAATATGCATAGATTCCCGGGTGGTAAAGTCTCAGATAATGTTAATAAACCATGGTATGTGAGTTGTGTTGCAGTAGTTTCCAAAAAGTGTGAAGTAATTAGAGCTAAAGTTGCGCAAATAACGGTGAAAAAAATTCTTTTGAGAAAAATAAAAAAATAAATAAAATAAATGTGAATATTATGCAACTTACCATCCCGTACTCTTAGATTATCATCATCGTTTAGAGAACTCTGTGAATCCTCAAGCCCATTATTTGAAGCTTTATTCGAACTTTCTACAACAACACCTTTACTCACAGAATCGCCACCAACAACACATTCTACCGCTCTATTATAACTACCACACTTTCCAACTACTACACTCCAGGTATCCTCATCCTGAGGATCAACTACCCACCCATGAACAAGATCCACATGGAAAACGTCAAAAACTGATAATTCCGCAGTAGACTCAAATCCATGAATTGAGTTGAAACGAACATTTACATCCAATCCAGTTTGTAATGATGGAATAATAGATAGAGCAGTGTTGAGTGTATGATGATAATCTTGTAGAGATGGTCTTGTGATATCAATGTCACTATTGTTTTGGTTATTTTCTTTATCTTCTATTACGCCATTTTCTAACGTAATCTGCTGAACTTTATTTGTTAAACCTTCAATTCCGTTTGAAACATTGTACACCTGTTCTTCTTGGTTTTGGGATAATTTCCCATTCGTTATATTCGTTACTTGTAATACTTTCTGAATCTTGAATTAATCAAATTACTTAAAAAAGTCAGTAACAATAAATCTATTATGGTACTAAAAAAAAAAATTTATAAACCTCAGCTTCTCCTTGTGGAATTGATTTCAATAAATAATCCCCCAATAATTCTACGAGAAAATCATAAGTAATGGATGAACGGTCATATGGTTTAATTTCAATATCCCCTCGCAACAGTAATACGTTGCCTATTATGTTAAAGGATAAATAAATAAATAGATTTTCAAAAATAGAATTGAAACTTATATTATATTTAAATAAAAGTTATGCATACAAAGTGCTAATAGAGGGCAGGGTCCATTTTCTACATATATATAAAATGATAAAATTATCATGTTAATATTTTTTTTATAATAATGTTATAAAATGTATAAAATCATACCATTTTGTGTTATCACTTTTAATTTTCGAATTTCTCCCGAAGAAGGTTCAACCCATTCGATTGCTTTAAGTTGATATTCGACTGCTACTTTATTTGATGATATAGGATTTCTTCCTATATTGTCTTCTTCGACAACTTTGCCTTTTCCTTTTGTCGGTGGAATTTGAACAGGGCTAGAACTTTTGATCTCGGTCATAATTATAAATCATGGGAAGTTTGAACGTTTGTACAAATGAGAAAAGTTAAGATTTGTGGCAAAGTGTAAATTGCCAAGAGAAAGTTTGTACGAACTACTTTTTAATTGTGATGTTTATATATATAAATCCAAACTTGTAATTTAAGTAGCACAAAGTTTAGAGATGTGATCCGGATTAAATTTTTTCATCCGGATCAAAAACCAGATTTCGAATTTTGTAGTAATTCCGGCCAGAATTAACAAATTAACAGATCTTTATGAAAACATCCTTTTTTGGATGAGAATAACTAGTAAAAATGGAAATTACATTACGCAACCTCCAAAAAAGATATTGCCGATCAGTTAATTCTGGCCTAAATCCGAAATCCGGATTATCCGCGAATATCCTATCTGCATTCCGGTGAACGTCCGGATTGGCAGATCACAGATAGCATTTCTAAAACAAAGATTTATCCGGAATTTATATTTCTAAAATGATTACATAACAAGTTTCTACTCTAATTCTAATCCAGCTAAAATCTAATTAAAAGATGTAGTAATTTTCAAGATAAGTGAAGATCTTAAAAAAAATTCATATTAAATTATATTAAATACTAAAATTACAGTATATTCTTGATATAATAAACCTTGAATATATAATCTTTAACCAATTAAATGTTTAAATATTTCTTATTATAATAACTTAATCAATTAAATTTTTTAAATTCTTTGTTATAATCTTATCTGTTATTATAAATTCATTTAAATCATATAGTTAATAGTAAATTTTATTAAAAAACCTGTTAAATTAAATTTAAATATTTAGCCAAATTTAAAATAAGTTTAATTGCAATTGCATAATCTTAAACTATAATATAATAAAAGTAATATTCAATATAAAAATTAAAAAATATCAAAAAAATAGAATAATATATTATTAATATATATTATTTAAACTTAAAAAATTAAATAAATAGAAAGTTTTTTTTTATGTTTAATATAATAATTAAAAATACTGTATATTATGAGCCACAATATTTTAAATATTTTACAAATTTCAAAAAATTAATCATAATTAGAAAAATATTTACAGTTATTCTCCTCTATAATCATACCCTTTAGTACTATTAAATGCTGTAGTTATGATAATAATAAGGTGTTTTTATAAGAAGGTTTTTATTATATAATTACATACATATAAATTTTCATATAAGTGTAATTATACAGTCAATCCTCTATAATTGCACCTATATCAAAATTTTCATAAATAGTGCATTTAGAAAGGATGTGCAATTATAGAGGTAAAATAATTAGAGATCATATAAACTTAGGATCAAACTAAAAGGTGTATTTAAGAAAAGTATATATAATAAGTGCAATTATTATGAAATGCACAATTATGAAGGTCTAATTGTAATAATAAAATTCTTATTTTATTAAATAAAATAAAGTAAAATTAAAAAAAAATTTTAAAATAAATATATATTTATTATATCAAATAATAAATTTTATTTATTGTGCTTTTCAAAATTGTGCTACTCTCCTATAAATCATCTGATAAAAAAATTATTAGATTACTGGATGATTACTGGATAAAAATTGGATAATGTTGTCTTGTAATTATCCTATAATCATAATCACTTAGTAATCACAACATACACAAAATTCTGAAAACTGCAATAATATAAATTTAACTTTTAAATAAAAAAAATTTTTTAAAAAAACTTATATAAAAACCTACCTTTCAATCTCTTCACCTTCCAACCTTCTGTTTTTTAGTTTTTTATATATTTTTTTAACTTATATAAACATGAATATAAAAAATTTATTCCTTATTATATTATTATATAAATGCATTTTATATGTGCATATTATATTCTTCTTTATTATAATAGTAAGGGAGATAAATTGATTATATTGGATAGTTATTAGCATGTACAATAACTGATGCTGAAAAGTTTTAATAAATCTGCCTAGAGATTCATTATCAAAAAAGGTATTAGCTTATATCAAAAAAAGATTTAAAAAAGTCTTACTTGTACCAGTATTTATATGGTAGGTAATTAGCTGTTAAGATAATAAAATTTCAGTCTATATTTTCTATTTCTATATCATACATTTCATAATTTTTTCACAACAATAAATTATATAATTGCAATCAATATTATTGAATAGGTAAGTATAGATGATAATAATTTGTCCATAATGATAAGAGAATCTGATAGTTTTACCACTTCTTCTATGCTATCTATTGAAATCTCATTTGCTAAAGTGATGGGTAAGATTAGTTCTGGAAGGTTAGTTTTCAAATTCATGCTATTTGAACCACTACTCTTCTCTTCTTATATAGGACTACTCAGGTTGCCTATAACTAAAGAAGCATTAGAGCTCTTTAGTTCATCATTTTTTTTGTCACCAGTTTTTACATGCAGATCTGACTGATTATTCTTATTAGAGTATTTTAAATCCAATAAATTAATTACAGACTGAAGTGATTTCACTTCCTCTGATTTTGCAAAGTTATTAGCTTTGGCTTTAGCAAGAGATATTTAATTTCTATATAAGCATTCTGAAAGATAAGTTAGAATTATTAACCTTCAACTGCCTATTCTCATCATTGAGTTTTATATATTTACTCTGCAACTTAGCATTATAATTTCATATTTTGAATGAGTTTTGCAAGATGTGATATATTTCTTTTTTAAGATTATATGTTTCTATTTATTTACATTAGCCATAAATATATAAAAAAATCTTTTCATATTTTTTATTAAAAAACAATTGCAATAAATATAAAATAAATATGAAGAATATCGATCATTTTTTATCATTAATTATAAATAGTGAATTAGAATATATTTTATCTATCTAAAACAATAAATTATATTTTTAAATATTTTCTTTTACCTTATAATGATAAATATTTATTTCTAATATTTTTTATCTATCTAAAAGTAAAAAATATTAGAGAATTATGACTACATCATTTTTTAAAATTTATTATATTCCATTTGAAATAATATTAGTACCAGTTGTGATACTTGCACCCAGAATTGGAAATTATACTAGTACTGTACTAGTATAATACTAATACTGCGCTGTATTTTTAAAAATTCAGACATTAGTACATAGTAAATATGATATCATATTATTTTTCTTGATTTTTATTGGCTATACTAAGTACTAGTACTTGTACTAAAATTTTTTTTCATATAAACTATATAGTATATACAGATCATGTAAATTTAACAATTGAATATATCCTTCACTAATCTTTAAAATAAATAATGCAAATTATCTTTAAACATTGTATCTAGTTTCTATTTTGCATCTTTATTTTGTGCCAGATGTTTAATATTTTCAACATCTATATCATCTATATCAAATTTGTTATCATTATCACTATCTATTCAGTTTATTTAATTTTGAAATTGTTTTTCTATATTAGTATCATTATTATCATCATCATCATCACTTTCTGATATTGACATATATTTCAAAAATATGTACTGCAACAGTTCTAATTTCTGAATAAGTACTTCAAACCCAATACCAATATTGAATGACAGATGCATCATCAAAAGGATATTTAATTCCTTGTGAAAAATTATTAAATTCTTTAAAGATAAATAGATATAGGATCTTTTTCAGTATCATTTTTCTCTATGCAGAGTGTATAATTAAAAAATTGAAAAAGGTGGTTTTTTTGGGTCTCTTAATGAATGATTTGGTTATTTTATTTCTAATTTTATTATTTATTTTTTACAGAATAGTATAAATGGAATGTATGATGCTATCAAAGAGGGAGAAAGTACACGGATCCTAGGTCATTTAATACGAGTCCCAACATCAAAGTTATTTCTTTACTCTCACATTTACAAAAATATCTATAACTAATTTGTTTCTACTTCTATTGCTAATTACGTGAGATTCTCACCTCTACACTCTTTTACTATACTAGATTTCTGAAATAAATTATCTCACCCATATCTACACCTATCTATATCACTACCATCCACACAGACTATGTAAAATAATACTTTCTGAAAGAGAACTTCACTGAGATCAAGTAATTTCGAGATAATAGCATGAATTTGGAAAATTAGTAATTGGATTAAAAAAAATAAGAAATTCTGATTCAAGCTTACCACTGACTTCATTTTTATAACATTTAATCTGCCTTATATTCATGAAATTTGTTGTTTAATGTATTTTAAGATATTTTGATTTTTTTTATCACAAGTATAGCTATTTTAGATCAAATACACTATATTATAAAGATAAAAGTTAATTAGCTTCAGAAATATCAAAGATTTTTGTTTTAAATAATAAATAGTTTAACTTATTTGCATAATGATTTATAAAGGTAAATACAGTCTTATAATATTACTAATACTTTAAATATAATAGTTTTTTTATAAGTACTTTTCAAGTTTTCAGGAATATTTTATTAACCATATCAGATATTATTTGCTTTACTTTTATAAATAAAATAAGTGTATATTACAGTAATATACCTTTCTTTATATCTATAAGATATTGTATTAAATAATTATTAATCATAAGGTAGGTCTTTACATATTCTTTGATATATTTTTCTGATTTTACATTGAAATGTAATACAGTCAAAGTTCATTATAATGAACTTTCAGTTCTGATCATTTTTGTTTACTATAAATGAGATTTTATTGAGTTCACTATAACAAGAGAAATTTATTATAAAAAATTGAATTGGAAAATCAGAAAAAGTTTACTATACCACGATTTTACTATAACGAGATTCACTATAATGAGCTTTGATTGTATAAAAAAATTTAGTATAGCTAAAAATTTTGTTGTATTTAATTTTTTAAAATACACACTTTGAAAAAATAATAAATGGTATAAAGATGAACACTTAGATAGACTATTCTTTATTTTTTTCAGATTAATTTCATGTTGTACATAATTTCTTTATGATTTTTTAAATAACTACCCCAGCATCACCGTAAAAAATTCCCAGTGTTACTAATTAAATATGACGGTGACACTAAATATGATTTCACTGGATATGAAAAAACCTCATAATCTTAATTGGCTGAAAGAAACATTCGTTTATGAGCAGGTAAATAAATGTTAGATCCTGTGTAATCGTATGTAATCAAATTCGGAAACAATCAATAAATTTTTTAATTTTTGTACTGGTTGCAGATTACAGTGTAACCCATACTTATTTAACTTTCAAACATTATAAAAAAAAAACAATAATTCGATAGAATAATAAAATTATTGGTAACTGGATCTGATCCAACTACATAAGTGTAGTTCTTTCCTGTAATATAACGTCTTTATGCTTCGGCGGCGAAGATAAAATTAAAGGTATGCCAACAACAGTGGAACATTCAACTACATCATAACTAACTTCTATTCGTTCGTAGTCCATCGCAATATCAATCAACACGATGTCAAAGTATTCGACATCAGCACCAACATTATCTACTTCATTATTCGCAACCGACAGTGAAGTTGACGATTATACGGAAAATTTAGAAGCATTTCCAACGTGTGAAAATGCTAATGCAGTAAATTTTTCAGAAACAACTATAACAAATCCACCTCAATCATTTTCACAACCTATCTCTCCTATATACCCTTCCAATATTCCTCCTTCCCCGCAAACCGCTTCTACCACAAATTCTTTTTTTTCTCTATTTAAAAAGAAGGAAATTGCTAATGATATAAATAATGCGTCTTCAAGTAGACCAATATCAGCACCACCTCAACAACTAGTGGTTCCTGCAAATGTAACAACAGAAAATAACAATTATTTTGCAACTGATCACAGTGTATCACAATCTGTAATTGGTAGTGTCAGTGTACCTAACCTTACTGCACCAAATACTGATTTAGAAGCAGAATATGATGCATTAATGAAACAACAGCAAGCTAATGGGTTTAGTAATGTTTCAAATGGCTTTATTGTTGATGGAAAACTTTTAAACAGTCAATCCAAAAAATCCGGGAAAAGAAAAGGTAATTTAATTTCTACTGAAAAAACCGACGATAAAGGATTTAAGGTAAAGTGTTTTTTTTACTGCACATCTATCATTTTAAACAGTATTTATAAATTTACTTCTATCATAAAATTTAATTGTTTTTGGTAAAAAAAATGGGATATTGTCCTTTTTTTTTTACTTTAAAAAAAAAATATACATAATCGGAAAAAACCGGAAACAAAGATTTGAGAAAGTAACCAACCATGCATGTTATCGAAATACATTATTCATATTTCCTAAATTTCTTTCTTATATATCTAGAATACGATGAAGAATACTATGCGTAAAACCTCTACTTTTTTCAAAAAATTCGGCAGTAAGGTGAACACAAGTTAAATTAGGTTGCGCTTCATTATATTTTATTAATGATTTTTTTTATTCAAATTAGCAAAATGATCAATCACAACAAAATGTTCGTCCACCTCTTCCTGATTTCCAGGATGGTCCTAAACCACAAAGTTCAGTTTCAAAAGAAGAGCATCAAAATGTGACTTCATCCACAATGAATGTCACTGATACGCCAAATTCAGAAGAATACCATCTTGACACAAATGATGATTATACCACCTTATCAGATGATGAATATGATAATGATCTTAAAGAAGATCTAAAGAATACTCTTGCGGTATATGCTAATTTGCAACTTGCTGATGGTGATAATCGCAGAAAGTCTGGATTATACCGTATGTCATTACTTGGTGGAAATAAAAGTGTTCCCGATAACATTGGGAGAACTTACGAATGGAATGGACAAACCTCAAATAATGGAAACGAAAATGTACCGTTAACAAATGATGATTCTAAACAAGAACATTTAGATAAAAGAGACAGTAATAACACATTTATGAGCCTGCCAGTTATAAAGAGTGAAAAGAAGAAGGCTGAATCCAAACAAATAATGGAAGTAATAACCACAGTTAGCTTGGAAGAAGTTAAAGAAGTTGTTTCCGAAGATGCTATGAATCAAAAAAAGTTTACCACAAAAGTCGTTGTAAGCAAAAGCAGCTCTGAAAGTTCTTTCAGAGAAAAGACAACTACGTTTGGTAAAGGATCATTGAAGATTAATGATGATCAAAGAGGATTATTAATGAAACCAAATAGACCGGAGAGCGCATCAGGTACGGATTCGGGTCTCAGTCCAAGTACGATACCCAAGAGACCGGATAAAAAATTGCCGGATATACCAAAAATTATTCCAACATCTGAGTCTCATGTATCACACTCTCGTTCACCGCATATGCGACAAGCTTCTAGCATTACAAGTTCCTATTCTGAAACTGCTAGTGGCTCAACTACAACTCTTCATACCGCTCCGCCTTCCCCAATAACGGATATAACCGATAAAACACCCAAAATACAAGTAGATGATTTTGTACTATCTGAAAGTCCTATAAGCAAGACCTTTGATGATGGGAAATCTCCACCAGAAGTTCCTGAAAAAACTGAGGACGAAGTATTATGGGCAGAAGCGAGAATTGTCGCTAAAAAATGCTTTGATGAAGATGAAGCATTCATAAAGAAGGAGGAGATTACAAAATATTTAGGTGGACAGTAAGTTGTTAATTCTTAGAAATTTTGAATTTTTCTTTTTTACATTAAATTTGTTTACTTAATTTAAAATTTTATTATATTAGTGAATTAATAAATTCAAGAGCATTGAAATGTTATATGGATTACTATGACTTTTCAAATTTAAGACTAGATGTAGCCTTCCGGTAAAAGTTTCTAAGAAAAAATTATATGAAAGAAAGTATACTATTAAATTTCGTTAAATTAATCGTATTTTTTTTATTTAATAGACGATTATGCGAAAAGTTGTATATAAAAGCTGAAACGCAACAAGTAGACCGTATATTAGAGGCTTTTTCAACACGATACTGGGAATGCAATCCAAAAACTATTTATGGTAGTTCTGGTAAGTTAATTTTAAAATATAATTTGTTTGTTGTTATTATTCTTTTAGATTAAGATTCTAATTTTTGTTATATTAATTTATATAGATATAGTTCACGCAATTGCGTATTCCATCCTGCTTCTTAACACTGATCTTCATATTGCTCAAGTGGCAAGTAAAATGTCACGTACACAATTCATACGAAATACGATGGCGGCTGTGCATGCCCAAATTACTATTGCTGCGCAGAATAATAATGAATCCTACGAAGACGACCAAAGTACGATAACGTCTATTGAAACAAGTACAACTGGAACATCGGCTACAGCACGCCCAAGACGTAGTGGAAGTATAAAAAGTTGGCGTAGTAATCCAAACTCTAGCTTGACAAACTTATTTATGTCAGGTGGTCTTTCACGTCAATGGAATTCAGAAATTGAAAGTGTTTTAAAAGAAATGTATTCGGCAATAAAATCAAAACAGATTTTACAGCCGGTTTCATCATCGGGTAAAGCTGCTTCGTCTGTTGAGCCATCAAATACACTTTCGCCAAGCTTACATCGTAGCGTGAGTCTTTCAGGACATCCAAATACAAGAATAAATGCTCTTAAGAAAGGACTGTCTGCAGGAAATGTAAAGGGTCGTAAAAATGCTAACGGGAGAATTTCCCCAAGCCCTAGTAGTGTTAGTGGAGGTAGCGATTCAAGCATTGGGGTAAAAAAGATATTTGTTAATTAACTTTTTTTAGTTAATGATTTTATTCTTAACATTTTAATTGATATAATCTTTTTTTTTTCAAAAAAAAAAAAAAAAATTCAGCTTGATAGCTTAAATCGATTGGGTAGTTCACAAACACTTCCAACAACATATTCATCCTTTTCATTACGTCGTGCGTCTTCTTCCGAGACAGATTCCATGATACCTGAAATGATTGATGAACGTGGTCCAAATGGTGATGCTGATGACAGAGCATCTATAACAGATTCAGCTTCAACTTCTGAATCTTTGGAATTATATTTATCTGGTGCACCTTATGCTAAAGAAGGATTGTTGGTTAGAAAACAATATTGGGAGTCAACCAACAAGAGATCAAAGGATAAGGGTTGGAAAGAGTGTTTTGTTATTGTTGAAGAGGGTTATATTAAGATGTATAAATTTGAAACCAATTCTTCTCAAAGTTCTATGGGAATAGGTGCTATCGGAGGCGGAAATTGGATGGTATGAAATTTGAGTTTTAAATTTATTTAAATATTTTTGTTTTTNTTTTTTTTTTTTTTTTTAACAAAATTCAATATATTAGTCGAATGCTGTTTTGATGGGCGAAGTTAATCTTTGTCATACTATCACAAATGCATTGCCACCACCCGGCTATAATCGTTCTCGTCCTCATGTATTTGCACTTTCTATGTCAAATGGAGGACTTTACTTTTTCCAAGCAGGAACAGCTGAACTTGTAAATGAATGGGTTGCCACATGTAATTATTGGGCAGCATGTAAGAGTAAGGAACCTTTAACAGGCGGAATAAGCAGTATGGAATATGGATGGGGGAGATGTTTACTTGATGGCGGAGAGGATTTGGAAGATGGCAAAAGTGTTATGAGTGATGGTCATAGTGTAATGAGCGGTAATTCTACTCATACGAGTGATCGAATTGTTGTTAGTGAATGGAAACCGCCGTTACCACCTACAGTATCCAGTAATTTTGATGAGGTATGTTGATTGCTTTGTATTATAGATATTGATATAATAGAAAATTAAATATTCGCTTTTTGCTTAAAAAAAAGGTGACACAACTGGCGGCTCTGAAAAAATATAGAGTTGACCTTGAGAATGAATTGGAAGAGCACAAAAATTTTTGGGAACCAATGACAAAATTGGTAATTTTTTTAAAAAGTTTTTTGTATTTTTATTGAATGTTTTAATTTTTTTTGCTAATTTAACACATTAATAGTTTAATCCAAAATCATCAAACTACACCAAAGCATTTTCAAATTGGGAAAAGAAATCTCAGTGGTTATTATACGAAATTGTTAAATACACAACTTATATTGAATGTTTAAATAACTCTATTAATATTCGTGCAGAAAGAAGAAAAGAAAAAGAGAAATCGAGGAATAATGAGGATGACAAAAATCAATATAATGATATGGTACAAACAACAAATACAGATGAAGAAAAAAAAAAAGAGAAAACAAGAGCAGAATTAAGAGCAAAGGCAAGACAATCAGTAAAATTGTTTCATAGAGCTACATGGACGCCAGGAGATGGAATTGGTTTAAATTTACCAAAAGAATTGTTTTTTGGAGGTGTATTAAGCAACTTAGAAGAAGAAGAAGATAATGAGAATATAATACCCGAAAATTCTTTAAATAAATTAAATGGTAAAATGAAATCTTCTACATATCCACCACCATATGACAAAAAAGTTATTATTGAAGAAGAAAAAAGGATCGGAGATTTTAATAGTAATGTAGATTATGAAATAGGGCATAAATGGGTTGATAGATTTGCTTAATGATATCTAAAGTAAAAACTTTCTAGAGGTTTGTTAATTAATTATTATTATTTGTTGAAAATTTTATTTATTTTTTTTTTGTTGGTAAATTAACAATTTTATTATTTACTGTAGAAATGAATTTTACAAATTTTATTATTTTATTTATTTAATGTGTAGTTATTATTGGATGAAAGATAGGTTCCAGAAATATTATAGTTCAGTCATTAAGACTAAATGCTAAACATAAAAAGATTGAACAATAATTTTATTTTTTTGTAATAATAGATATTTATTTTTTATATGTAACTTTATTATTTATTTCATTATTTATTATTAATATTTGATCAATTTTTATATTGTAATTTATTTTTTTTTATCTTTGTATAGATTTATTAACAATACAAAGAAAAGTATATTTAATAATTTAAAATATAAACATTTTGCAATGACACCAACATGAGTTTATGTAAAATGTATGCGGATAAGATTCTCTGGCACGTGATCTAGCAGCTCAAAATCAAAGAATTCCCGATTGTCTAATTGGTATTTACTGGAGCTTGCCTATGAACTTTTGACAATAATCAATTAGTCCATAGAAGAAATTCCGCTATAGTCACTATCCGGTGTCTCAAAGTTATCCGGCCCAATAAATAAATATTTTGAATCTAGCCCCCTCAATTAGATATCGCATGTGAAATATTTTCATTGATTTGGCCTTTAGGTTGATATACTACGGAATTTCACGATCTTTTCAAATCATTGATCATCGTCAGCCCAAACCAAATATAAATAGAAGATTATCAAAAAAAAAGATAAATTGTTTCAACGAAATCTTTGATTACATCACTTAAAAAATTACTGCGTATTAAAATAAATCACATGATTTCTCATTCATCATCATCTGACAGTCATTTGATAGAAAACAAGTAAACAACACGTATGAACTGAGTGGTTGTTTACAATGAATGGCGCACGGGCGCATTTAATATTCTAAAACGTTATTTACCTGTTACGTAAAAAGGTATAAAAAAAATTAATAGATTTTTAAAATGACTAGACCGAATATCAGATTTTATTATGTTTGTTGCACATAGATTAAATGTTTATGTGTCATTTTATAATATAAAAGGTTGTTTTAAACGACAATATCTTTAATCCTTTCTTTTTGATAAAGTTGGAACGAAATATTGAATATTTTTTTTTAAGTTATCTTATAAACATCAATGTATAAACCAATAAGATTCATATTCATTTTGTTAATTTTGTGTATAAATAAAGGTAAGGAAATTCAAATTATTAAATAAAAAAAAAAAAAATTGATTTTATGAAAATATAAAATTTAACAATTTTTATTTAATAGGATCATTTGAACAATTACCATTATTAACTTCAAATAATGTCATTTTAACAACGAAAACATCAACAATAACATCAACAGTTTATCTTACTTCTTTTACCACATCAATTGTTATTATGACTCCATTACCTGATTTGAAATTGGGAAACTCTTTAATTGAAAATCCAACCCCAACACCTTCAACAATCTCTCCTTCACATAAAGTTGATACTAAACCTGAATTATTTAATATAGCAATTATTATTGGATCATTATTAACAGGTTGTATTATAAATGCGGTTGGATTTATAATGTATTGGTGGTATAAAAAGAAATTTGGGTTTATGGTTGAATTATATTTATGTATTGTGGTTATGGTTGTTATGATGGTTGCCGTGTGTGTTGAAAAAATATTACTTGAATTCATGAATGTAATTTATACCACTTAAACTGCACTATTTTCTCTTAATGCACCATATGCCACTAATTATAAACATCCGTTTAATCTATAGATTTTTTTTAACAGTATTTATTAAATTTCACAATTTTTATGAAATTCGTTTATTCAAATGATTTGTAAGTTATAAAAGCAATTAAACAAAAGCATGAAGCTAATATATCAATTTATCATATCACTTTCAACTTCAAACAGTTTATTTAATCAATTTTAAAAATAATATTTACCAAAATTAAATTTTTATGATAAAAAAAAGAAAAAAAGATTTAAAAAATAAAACCTCACACATAATACGCAGATATTTAAAATTTTTACAGTTATAAAATTTCAAAAAAGACTATTTACAGTACATTATAATAAAAAAAAAAAAAAAAAAGAATCGAAAGATATAAGTAATACGCGAAGTCTAATTAGTTTCACAGAGGAATTCTTTAATAACGGTATTATGCGAGAAAAAAAGGCTGACAGACAGACAGACTATTATATTAAATATCCAATAGCATTCGAAAATCAAAAACGAAATTTTTGATCACATTAATTGTGTTTTTTTGAAGTCAAATAAATGAGTTTCCATTCAACAAGAGTAATCATAAAATTTCTCTTTCGGTTTAAGATCAAACAATTCAAGTGTTATTTAGTATATACTACTATTTTTCCATCAATTCAAATAACTGCTTGATTAGTCTATATAGCAGTTTTTTTTTAAAAAAAATATATATATACTGTATATATATTTAATAAAGCTCATTCACAATGTCACTGACGCGCGATTGGATGTATTTCAGTTTGATTAAATCATAAACATTTATATAACTACTAACCATTATAGGAAAAGTTTTTGTGCAAAACAAGCAGCAACTCAAAATATATTAATTACATTTTGAAAAATTCTTAAATAATGCGTTTACTTTAGAAAACCTTTATTTTAGCCTGGATTATAATCTGGAGCATCAGGCACAATTGTGAGTTCCATATCTGATATTTTAATATTAAGCAGTAAAGCAAAGATACTTAGTGAATGAACATTAATATACAGTGAGTGCATTACATATTGTCTGAATATTTTATCAAAAGATCAGATGTTAGCCTAATTAAATCTGGTATGGTTGGTCATGTTTTTGCGAAAACATATTGTGAAGAGGCCTACAAACAGGTATCATTTCTCTCTATAAATTGGCAAAATAAGTTTGTGATATTAAAAGCTCGTCTACATAATTTAAAATTATATGTTATGAAATATAAAATAAGGTCTGTTCACCATTCAAAATTAGTAACTAAGGGAAACATTACTGTTTCATA
Organism: Glomus cerebriforme; assembly: GCA_003550305.1. NCBI lineage: Eukaryota > Fungi > Glomeromycota > Glomeromycetes > Glomerales > Glomeraceae > Glomus > Glomus cerebriforme. The sequence goes on along the minus strand of QKYT01000284.1, from coordinate 86,657 downwards.
AATATTATAAAATTTTCATTAGTAATATTTGACTGGCGATACATAATAACATTACATTCAATATGATGAGGAACCGTTTAATTGATAATTTTTACGCCATAGAAATAAAATGGCAAGAGATTTTATTAAGGTGTTTACTTAGCATTCTGTAACAATGAATCATGTAATTAAACGGACTAAATACGAAACCAACAACTCTATGACTATATTTTAGTAATTGTGATTTTACTATGCCATTTAAAAATAAATAAATTTTCTTAAGCGCATTCTGAGACAATTTAGTCTTTTCTGTCAATTAAGAGACTGTCCAAGCATTCAACTAGATCTGTTGTGTCATAACGTGCCTCCTTTGGCATTCCAACGAGTCTCAGGATACCATCTACAATGACAAAAAAACGGAATGGCCATGGTGCGTACAATTTCAAGAAAGTATCATCCATAGTATCCGCCAGTACAGGAATTTCCAACTGGGTTTCTTTAACCATTTCACGTGCAGCAGCTAAACGATCAGATAACGTACGATGCTCCTTGACGGATACAATATTACCAATAGGCCAAACATCAGAGGCATGTGCTTCTCGAATTTGGATCATATAGAAATCTATTTGTGTCCGATATCGGCTATATATATCATTAAGAACATGGGATATGTATCGAAATAAAGGACAGGTATACGATCCACCAAGAAGAACAAGAGGCCGCCCTGATTGACAAAGTGAGCGTAAGGAAATTATAGTTGGCAAAGTAGTATCGTCAATTATTGTCGTAAATGCTGAAGATTCTAGGGGAACCAGTGGGCAATCAGGTGCTGGTATTCCTTCAGTGAGATCCCCAATATTAGCAATATTGTTACGAACATATACCTGAGTTTTACGAAATTCAGGATCGTCTGAATAATGAGGAAAAGAAATTAAGATTAATAGCTCCAAATAAATGAATAAAAGGGGTTTGGAAAAAAAAATAAAAAAGGGCATGTGTTTCTTTACCTGGGTAAAGCTGTGGAGCACGCCGCAATAGTTGTACTGCCTCATCTGAATAGCCAAATTCTCGAACCAACTCATGCTGCATCTGATCAGTAACATCCATCCAGTCCTTGCCACACGTGGGATCATTTCCAACATCATAATATTGTTTCTGTATTTCAGGTGAAAACCTTCGCCGTTCTTCTTCACGTAACAAGGTTAACAGTTCATCTTTTGTGGTTGGGAGTATTGGGGAGATGGTAATAGAGGCATCAGAAATATCTTCTGGAACTTCTTTTGGATCTAAGGGATTCAAGAGTTTCAGAAAATGGTGTTGCATGTTATGAAGCAAGTTAGACATTGTGATACAGTCAAAGCACAAGTCATAATCAGGGCATTCAGAACATTTATATCTATAAACAGGGAAATATAATTACATTAGTAAGGCAAAATGAATGAGACACGGTTCGTGAAAAAAAATGCGGCTATAATGGACATTTACCTTGCTCCTTTCCATTCACTTTTACCACAATAATTACAAGCAATACCAGCATGAATTCCATCTTGTAAAAGTCCTTCGGGTGTTTGCACATATTGCGTAAGTGTCGGCAACGCATCAAATTCTTTACGGCCACTGGTTTCTTGAAACATCCCGCCACGTAGTCTAAGTACAAGATGTAACGTAGACCCTCGTCGGATTTTGTAATCGAACAAAGTACGCCCATCTTCCAATTGCTTGCCCGCGAAAATAAGTCGTTGTGCGTCAGGGGGAATGTCTTCTTCATCCTGGATCTTCACTTTAACCTGATCAATGGTGTCACTACTTTCTACATCCAGCTCTATAACTTTTCCAATCAACGTTTGCACATAGATAAATGGCACGCCTCTTGGTATAAGTACAAGATCTAATGTTGATCCTCTTTGGATATTGTAATATTCAAGGGTACAAAAATCATCCAATCGCTTGTCAGCGAAAGTAAGAATTTGATAATTAGGGGGAGTGTTTACTTTCTCTTGTATCTTTCTTTTAACCTGTCTTATGATGCCACTTGTCCTTACATCCAGCGCTACGGTTTCTCCGGAGTTTATCCTCACGTAGATTATTTCTGTAGATTCTAAATACAGCGTAGACTTCTTTTGTATGTTGTGGTATGATAAGGTTTCATTATCATCTAGTTCCTTGTTAGCATAACTAATAAATTGTTGGTGAGGGGGAATGCCTTCTAAATCTTGAATCCTTTGCTTAATCTGGTGAATGGTGTCACTCCAATTTACTTTCAGCTCTATGGTTTTTCCGGTCATCATTTTTACGTAAATTAGCATTGAGCTCTTTGCTGTAATCGATGTTGATGCAAACTTTGATTGAGGAAATTTCGTTGGCGAATTTTCACTTTCACTAGCCCACACTGCATTGACTAAATCCCCTTCCTTAAACAAGAATATTTTATTAGCACTACATGCGTATTATCTTTTCCTACAAACAAAAAGCCTCCTATAATTAAGTGTAGTCTCATAAATATTTACAGAGCCAACATATACCTTGATTCCCAGTCCTTCAAGCGTGTCTACGAACTTTATATCATTGTCATGGTATATAAGCTTATAATTGGAGTATTTGTTCCCAACACAAGCATGGAAATTCTTCAATAATACCTCTCCAGTAGTTTGTGCGGTCACATTTGCTACATATATAGAACCTGTGAGGTATTTAAGACGGATGGGAAAAATCGGAGTAGGCACGGTGGTCAAGCGCATTTTGAGTGAACGGTTCTAACTTCTAAGCATCCAAAAAAATCATTCTTTATATCAAAAAGAATATTCATTGTTTGGTCAGATTCGTTATCTGTATTAAAACTAATATTACCTTTTTGATTAATGCGTTCACTGCATTAATCATTGTAGTGATTGTACTACTGACAATTGATCAGCAGATTCCCGTTCCGGATAGCATATACGATAATACGAATTGTATATTTCGCGTATTATGAATCGTGATGTTTAATATATAGAATGAAACGATTGAGCGATTAAATCTGTTTTTACAGGTCGACGCTATTCTACATTGTTCTGTTTTCGAGTCGGTTATCAGTTAGCCGAGATCGAGTGATTAGGTATTAAATTTGTGTACTAAACCATGTAAAAATTTTTTGAATGGGGATTTCTTTGCTTTCCAAACTTTTAACAACGGTTAAAAAAATTTGCAGTTAGAATTTATTTGCTTCTAATGTAATTTGAATAGCTTTACAATGTAGTAATTTTGAAAACTTGTATGAAAGAAGAATTTTAGCAATAAGTGTCCATAAGTACATAATATATGAACTGACTTGTTATATATAAAGTAAAGGCATCCGTAATCCGTAATTTAGATATAATTCCGGCCAGAATTAACAGATAGTTACGAAAATTACCTTTTTTGAACATACTAAAACATGATACAAAATTATTTTATATCACTATAATCTACTATTAGACCAACAAGTTTTTTCCTTCGAACAAAGGGAAGAGGCATTTATCATTTTCTAAATAATACAGTAAAAGTTTATTGTCTCTTAATAAAGCTTTTTAAAATAGCTGCTGATGGTCAAGTAAAAGCAAAACATATTACAGAGTCAAAGACTTCTTAGAAAGTGAAGTAGATGAAAGTTCACAAGATCTTTATGAGTTAATGGTGTGTTGGGACTGACAAACGTTTTTAAAAGGGCAACCAAAACGTTTTATGTTCTCAATACTATCAATTCAGCTTTGTAAGGAAATCAATTTCCAATCTGGGAAAAGTATTGACATGATGCCACATCTTATAATAAATAGTAAAATAACAGCGAAATTCACAATATTAGTTAGTTCAGCTGTTCTTTGACGTTAAGCTTCAAAAGTTAGGATCGATAGTAATCGTGAAATGGATTCCCAAGCCAAATGTCAAGGATGGTCTAAAAAGAGACTTGGGGTGCATATAAAAACGAGATATAAGCAGTCATTTTATCCAACCATGATCCGTAAACCTATCATGAAGTTTTTTTCTCTGCAGCAACTTTGCTCATTACCATTTTTTGCTGTTTTATATGTACAAATATTTTGAGTTTGCGGAACAGATAAGGTTTAATACCACAGAATTAGTTCGTACTCACGTAAAACTGTGTTGTGTGTGGGGATTTTTTTAGCTTGATAAAAATCCGGTTTATTTGAAGTTCCCAGATTGTCCCATGAAATATTTAGGTATGACAAAAAAAAAGTGACGAATTGTAAACGGGAAGTTTCGGGTAATCTTTTTTCGATAATCAGTAAACTATAAAACCCCCCAACACACATTTCAAAAAAAAAAATCAGCTTTGACCCGTTTTCTAACGAAAAAGTAAGTACCACAAAAAAAAATTTTTTTTTTCTCTTTGTCGAGTAATTCCGCAGTAATGTCTAGTGTATGTTTTTTACGGACTTCTACATTCTTTAATACACTACGAACTACCTCCGTTAGAACTTTAACGACAATGGCAAACCCAAAAGTTTACTTTGAAGTTGCTACTAGTGATGAGCATTTAGGTGTAAGTTATTTTTATTTTTAATATCTAATTTAATTTTTATATTTAGACTTTTAGACAACACAATAATATTAATTATTTTTTGTTTAGCGTATTGAATTTGAACTTAGAAAAGATGTTGTTCCAAGAACGGGTAAAAAATATATATAACCAACTTTGGCAATAATCAAATACCATTATTTTTTAATTTGTCTTTAAATAAATTTACAGCGGAAAATTTTAGAGCCTTATGTACTGGAGAAAATGGATTCGGATACAAAGGTTCCATATTCCACCGTGTTATTCCCGAATTTATGATTCAAGGAGGTGACTTTACCAGGTCAGACGGTACCGGTGGAAAGTCCATCTATGGTACAAAATTTGCCGACGAAAACTTTAGTTTGAAACATACTGGACCAGGTATGTATATCTACCTTATATAATTTCTTCATTCCTTTTATACTAATCACCTTTGGGATTTATTAGGTATCCTTTCTATGGCTAACTCTGGTCCTAACACCAATGGATCTCAATTCTTTATTTGTACTGTTAAAACTCCCTGGTTAGATGGCAAACATGTCGTCTTTGGTAACGTTGTTAAAGGTTGGTTTCTTCCAATTAGGTTTCTTTAATGTCTTCTTTTCTTTGTTAAAATTTTTTTTCATTTATTCGAAATAGGTTTGGATATTGTCTATAAAGTAGAACAACTTGGTACATCCAGCGGAAAAACTGCCAAAAAAATCGAGATTGTGGATTGTGGTGAAGTCAAAGAATAGACCATAAAATTGACCTATATATATTATATATATTACTTTAACGAGTTGTTTAAATCATGTGAATCTGCGTAAAAATTTCGATTTTATTAACAGAATAAGATTTTTCCTATTACAAATAAAATATAATAATAATAAAGAAATATTATTTTATTTTTTTTTAAAAAAAAAAAATAATAATCATACAATTAATAATAATTAATCAGATTGGTTTGTTTATAAAATAAATTATCTCCTCTATTTTCATGGCGCAACAACTTGAAGTTTGGCGAATTGCTCAGCAACCCTTATTGCTTCATCAAGTTTATCAATATTTGTTCCACTTCCTTGAGCGGAATCATCTTTACCCCCGGACTATAATAATAATAATAATTATAAATTAATCAATCAATCATAATGAATAAAAAAAATTCAATAAAATTTACCTTTCCACCAACAGTTTCCGAAACAGTTTTAGCCCATTCACTAGCTTTTAAACCTTTGTTAGTTAAAATTTTACCTACACAACAAGAATGAGTTATTCTACCAGAACTTTCATCAACTGAAAAAACATATAAAGCTTTATCTTTTAAATTAGATTTAACATGAGCGATAGCATTTGCAATAGCCTTTGTATCAATATCTAATTTTTTGACTAAATACGGAATATCTGGATTTTGATTAAAATACGTATTTATCGCGTCTACAGCCTAATTAATATAGAAAGTTTAAACCATTAATACTTCAATATAAAATTAAGTATATTATTCAACAAACCTTTTTTGTTTGAGCAGCCTTTTGAGCTTTATCAGCTTCAACAAAAGCTTTCTTAAGACCTTGAATTTTTTCACGAAATTCCGATTTTTTAAGAGCGGATATATTTGATGCATCAAGTTTTTTAGTTATTGATTTTAATGCATTATCTAATTCTGCACTTTGTAATTTTGAAATTAAATCTATTCTTGTTTGGAATTCGTCGGAAATTCTTTGAGCCTATAAAGGAAAATTTTCTTTTTTTAGTAAGAATTTAAAAAATTGAAATCTGACTTAAAGTAAATATTAAGTTAACCTGTTGAGCTTCTTCACCCGTAACAGCAATAATTCTGCGAATTCCTTTGGCTATACCAGATTCTTCAAGGATAGTGAAGTGTTTGATATCACCAGTTTTTGCGACATGCCTAATCCAAAAGTGAAAATAGATTTTAAACCCTACTTTACAAAATATAACATTTCAATTGTATATAAATTTTAAGTAAAACTTACGTCCCACCACAAAATTCTATTGAAGTTTCTCCCCATTTAGGATTAGATACATCTTTTATAATATCTTCAACATCGTATCCAATAGATACAACCCTTACAGGATCTGGATAAACTTCACCAAACACAGCACGAAGGCCATGTACGGCTTTAGCGACTGGTAATGGGACATCTTTTGAATATACTTTTTGATTTTTCTTTACAAATTCGTTCGAAATTGATTCAATTTTGGCAAGTTCGTCGTTCGTGACACCTTTCTATTTTAAGAGAATAAAAATAAATAGGTAAAAGTTTTTACTCTTGTGCATAAATAAATTAATAATTACTTTATATGAAAAATCAAATCTTAATTTTTCTGGAGCAACAAGAGATCCCTTTTGGTCAATACTGTTACCCAAAACCTCACGTAACGCATAGTTGAGGATATGTGTAGCAGTATGGTTATTTCTCAACGGCCATCGTCGTAACTAAAAAAAAATTAAATGGATATCTAAGCATACAAAAATAAAATTAGGAGACTTCAAATTTATCCTTACTTCATCATAATTTGCAATTATTTCATTGCCAACATTTAAGTTACCATATTTAAGATAACCAATGTGCAAGACATAACCACCAAACATTTGCACATTTTCAACGACGAATTCAGCTTGTCCGTCAATAGTAATAGAACCGGTATCATATTGTTGACCTCCTTGTTCGGAATAAAAATTTGTGCGATCTAGGAGAATACCAAAACTTTTACTGGGAGGTATATCATTAGTAGATAGGGGAAATGTGTGATTATAGTAGATGGCTTTAACCATAGCATTAATATTGCCGCTCTCTGAAAAAAAAAATATTAAGTTAAATGATCAAATAACCATTAATAGAGTTTTTATTTAAATTAAGATAACGTACGATATTTGAAGGAGTCATCAGTTGTTGACACAAATTTCTCCTTTTCAATTTTCGCGAGATCATGTATATCCAATGCGACAACTTCTTGGCCATCCCCGCCAGAAGTACGAGCGTTACGACTTAGTGCTTTAGCTTTTTCTTGTTCTTGTAAGAATTCCTTTTCATCAACTTTAAGCCCGTTTTCTTCAGCCATAAGACGAGTCAAATCAACTGGGAAACCATATGTGTCGTATAATCGCCATACATCAGTTCCTGGAAGTACCTCAGCATTAGCTTGCTTAGCTTTCTGAAGATATGTATCAAAAAGTCTCTCTCCGCGATCTAAAGTTCGGGAGAATGATTCCTCTTCTTCATCAAGAATTTCTTTAATATCACTGATACGTTGCGTTATTTCGGGGAACACATCCCCCTGAAAATTAATAGACAAAAAACTTTAATTAAATGTGATGATACCATTTGGAATAAGAATTTATAATATATACCATTTCATTCACTACAGTATCAACTAAACTGGAAAAAAAATGTCCAATTTGTACATTTAATTTCTTTCGAGCGTAACGAGCACCACGTCTTAAAATTCGTCTTAATACGTAACCACGTCCCTCATTGCTCGGTACACCACCATCAGCAATAGCAAAAGTCAAAGTCCTCACGTGATCTGCAATGACGCGATATGCCATATCTATACCATCTATATCATCTGCTCCTACTTTACCAGAATAAGGTCTAGCGCCAGTTAAATCTTGTATTTTACTAAATAATGATAAGAAAAGGTCTGTATCATAGTTTGAAAATTTATTTTGCAAACATGAAACGACACGCTCTAATCCCATTCCGGTATCAATATTTTTATTAGGTAATGGACGAAGTGATCCGTCTGATTCGCGATTAAACTGCATAAATACAAGATTCCAAATCTCGAGTACATTTGGATCATCCTTATTAACCAAATGAGAAGCATCCCGGCCACCAATACGATCAAAATGAATTTCAGAACATGGCCCACAAGGTCCCGTTTCACCCATTTCTATGCAACCAACGTACGATTAAATGACGAAATAAAATTTATAAATGTAGTTAATTATTAAATAATTTATTAATATTTTTTATTAATCAAATTACAATAATTATATATCGAACTTACCCCAAAAATTATCTTTTGAATTTCCACGGATCAACATTTTTTCTTCAACTCCAACATCCATCCATAATTGCTTTGTTTCTAAGTCAGCAGATAAACCCAATTTTTCGTCACCTTCAAAGTAAGTTACATAAATGCGTTCTTTGGGAAGTCCATATTTTCCCGTTAAAAGCTCCCATGCCATAGCAATAGCATCTTTCTAAATATATAAGGATCAATTAAATAAAATAACGACCCGAACAATAACTTAATTATATCCAGATTTTGAAACCTTTAAAAAATTGATCCAAACCTTAAAATAATCACCGAATGACCAATTTCCTAGCATTTCAAAAAATGTATGATGGTACACATCTTTCCCTACATCTTCTAAATCATTATGTTTACCGCCTACCAAATGAATGGTGAATCGAAATCAGAATCCATTAGCATCGAATAATTATCCAATTCATAATCTAGGGAAACTACCACGAAAGATGATATTTTTTTTTGAAATTACTACCTGCGCGAATACATTTCTGACTGTTAACTGCTCTTTTCAGTTTACCAAATTCAGAATTTGGATCAACAGTAGCCAAAAATATCGACTTAAATTGAGCCATCCCAGAATTAGCAAATAATAAAGTAGGATCTTCAAAAGGAATCGTTGAAGAGGAAGGTATGTATCTATGACCTTTTGACTCAAAATACGAGATAAAAGTAGATCGCACTTTAGAAGCAGGCCAAATAGTATTATTACTCGTACCGGTTTGCGCCATTTTTAAAGTGCGAAAACAATTTGAATAGGGAAATTGATTAAACTTTGAAAGTAAAGGACGCGAAAAAACGTTTGTTAACATCCCTTTTTTATAACAGAATTGATCGTCCAATAATCTTTAATTCATGTGCTGAGTTAACGTTACCAGTTTATCACGTGTTTATTAAATTCTCAGCCGGTGATTGAGTGATTGACAGTTTTTTAAGATCATAAATTTTTCAAAATCTCACCACGTTTTTTTAAGGCGGAAATGGCTGCTACTACTTTAACTTTTATGGTTCCAAAACGACAAATACTTACCAAAGATGATCTTGATAAATTTCATGAATCTGATGCGTATAAAGATTTTATTGGTTTTATTGAGAGGTTAAATAATTCAGTTAAAGGGTTATCTCTAAGTACTGAATGCTTTATTTCTCCGGTAAGTTTAACTTGATTTTTTCTTTGAATAATATACTTGAATAGAGTTTCAGAATTATCCACTTTTAATAAATATATTTATAGACTTTATCGAAGATGTTGGAGATTCTAGATAATGTGAATACCTATTGTGAAGAGATATCACCTGTACAAAATGAAAAAAGTAGATTTGGGAATCCATCTTTCAGAGTCTTCTATGATCGGATTGCTAACGTAAGCATATCTTTTGTCGAAGTTATTCCATTTGATCCGCAGCAATTTATTATTATTTAAATTTCTTATAGAATGCGGAAGAAGTTCATGAACCTTTTTCTTTACCTCCAGAAGCAATTAAAGAAGTTTCACGATATTTCATGGAGAGTTGGGGAAATCGAAAAAGGATTGATTATGGAACAGGTCATGAAGCTAATTTTATAGTTTGGTTGTAAGTATAAATTTGAATATTTTCTTATTAAGAAATATTATTCTCATGTTTATTTTTCAACATTTATAGATTGTGTTTTGAAAAATTGGGTTTGATTGGACCAGTTGATTATACATCTATTGTATTAAGAGTCTTTCAAAAGTGAGTAAATATAATTGAAAAAATAAATACTTTTTAAATTTTCGAGATGTATAATACTTTCTATTTAAAAGATATATAGAAGTTATGAGGAACCTTCAATTTAAATATTGGCTTGAACCGGCTGGATCTCATGGAGTTTGGGGATTAGATGATTATCACTTTTTACCATTCATGTTTGGATCAGCTCAATTAACTGGTAATAATATATATCGATCGAATAATGAAATAATTTTTTTTAGTTTTTATTTTTTTTTTATAATAACCTTTTTTTATTTCAGGACATAAATATATCAAGCCAAAGTCAATTCATGATAAGGATATTGTTGATGAATTTTCTAAAGAATATATGTATTTAGCCTGTATAAAATTCATAAATTCGGTATATATTTATTATAAGCAAACTTAATTATATAATGGGAGGAACAACGTTAACTAAATCAAAGAAAAACCTGATTTTATTCAATGTAGGTTAAAACAGCATCTCTCCGTTGGAATTCACCGATGTTGGATGATATATCTGGCAAGAATTTAAAGTAATATGTTTCTATGGGTTGTTTTTTTTTTAATTTTCGTACTTTTTTTATTTTATTTTATAGGAGTCAAAGAATGGAAAAAAGTTAATGAAGGAATGATTAAGATGTATAAAGGAGAAGTACTTGGAAAATTACCTATAATGCAACATTTTATGTTTGGAAGTTTAATATATTTTGAAGGAAATTCTAATGGATTAGAGGAACAAGATCTGGAACATGAAGATCATGTACATGCTTTTGGACAAGAATTTCCCGATTGTTGTGGTATTAAAATTCCTAGTGCCGTTGGTGCTAGTCAAATGAATATGAAAGAAGGAAGTTTTAAGAGGTTACCATTTGATTAAGTAGGAATTTTCTTTTTAAGAAACCTCTCAAGATATTAAATATCTTGAAAGAATAAAAAACATTTTTATAACAAACACTTATTTATTACTTAAGTTATTATACGCTTATACAAAAAATAATTATAATAGAATTGAATTTTATTTGATTTATTTGTGCTTTTAATAAATGTAATATAAGTAATAAAAATTTATTTACAATAAAGATAAAATACGATGATAAAAATAAAAATTAAAAAATGCTATATGATTAATAATATCAACTTAAACATATATTTATTATATATTTTTTTAAGTAGACATAAAAGGTTCAATAATAATAATTATTATTCATTTTCATTTCTAATTTCTTGATAACTTTGTCTTTTCCAGATATTCCAGAAATGCCAACAATAAACACCACTCATAACAATAAACCCAAATAATACAGAACCAATAGTAATATCTGCAAATGTACTACCAATATGCTGAGTAACATGTTCAGGTAATAAAACTTTATCTATTTCATAAACAGCACCACCATTCCAAGTTTTACCACTACTTAATAATGTGGCCTTTTCCTTAAAACTCCAATAACCTTTTACTTCAATATTATAATTACCTCTTAAATCTTTTTTAATAATCAAGTTAGCATCATTTGATAATAATGTGGGTACTTCATAATTATCTGTCAACTCATCAATCGTTGATGGTATCATATGTAATCTTGCCCATCTACTTGCTAACTCAGGATCCGCTAATAATTTAGTCACATTAATTTTTTTAAATGCACCTTCTGTTGGTGCTAATATTGTAAATGGTTCTAATGGATCTTGTACTAATTCAGTTAAATTGGCTGCTTCAACAATATCTAAAAATGTCTGGGCATTAATTCCTTTAAGTAATTTGCCTAATGTTATATGTAATGTTGGCGGTGTTATAACTTTATCAAGTACATGTAATACTCCTGTTGAAGTTAATACATCTTTTCTGCTAACTTTTGACGTATCATTTGCATTACTAACAAATATATTATCATTCATCTTATAAATTTTAATTGGATCCCCACCTATTGTATAATATGTTGTTCCATCTTCTGATATATCTTCACTATATATCGTTTCATTAATTATATGATGTAATAATACGGATATTAACTCATCTTTTGCATCTTGATGTATTAAATATTGATTAATTAATCCTAGTTGTGTAAACGCTTCCGTTGATGGTGCAATAATTGTAATACCTTTAGCTGATCTAACCTTCTGTATCATGCCAGTGATCATAATATAAGTACTCATTGAAGATAATTGTCTATTTTCATGGAGAATTTTTATAACAGATTGAGGTGGTGTCATAGTATTTGATAATATATAAATAATATCATTTCCAATTTCAATTGGGTCACCAATTACACTAATTCCATTGAATTGAATTTCGGTCCTCTGAATATCTTCTTTATCTTTATCCCATTTTTGAATTAAATTCACAGTAGCTCTTTGACTATTATTTCTTAATTCTTCAGTTGTAAATTCAGTCTTAATGAGCATCTCGTCTGTTAAATCTGAAGGTAAATATTTTCCTTTTATAATGTGATATCTCAATGTTAAACTTTCATCCAAATGATCATCTCTCGGCGCTAATATTGTATATGATGAGTTTTTTGTGTTTTCTATATAATGTTGCAATTCATGTTTTATGATAGACGCTACAAATTTTGTAGCTTTCAACCCACAAAGGTACTTATGTGTTGTGAATTTAAGAGAATGTGGCGTTGCAGCACTAGTAATAACATGAACAACACCTAATATATGAGTGAAAAATATGTTAATAACGTTAAAAAATCAAGCGTTAAAATGATAAATAATTTATACCATTTTCGGCCAATAAATCTCTAAATGTCACATCTCCATCAGCAACACGCATGTTGCCTTGTTCATCTTTTTCAACTTTTATATATTCTTCGCGTATCGTAGGAACTATAGGAAAGGAAAATTTAATAAAAAATATTATTTCCTTAAATCGAATTAAAATTAGACGAATTAATTTAAACCTTTTGTAATTCCAAGTTTAAATGCTTCCGAGTATAAAACTGTATCATTATGTAAATGATTTTTGACCCATAATTCCAAATCATCTAAACCACCCCCACATTCTCCCATCAAATATTCCCTTTCATGAAAACTCAATTGACTTTTTATGGCATCATTTGTTGGAGCAAATATAGTAATATGATTTCCATTTGACAAATGATCATCTAATTCTTTCTTACGAAGGTATTCGGAAAAAACTTGAAGTTGATCCATAGAAGTCAAAGTTGTATCTACAAAAAATATAAATCGATTTAATTAATAATAAGCAAATTGATTATATCTTTCCTATTTATTTATTTTTCACTTACACAAGTCCACAGGAGTATCCAACACTTCGGTGATTACATGAATAATTCCTATGATTTATATCAAAGTATTTAAATAAAATCTGTCAAAATTTTAAATTTATAATTACCGGTTTGCTATACTCACCGTTATCAGCTTCTAAATTAGTGTCTGTAACTCTTCCATTACCAACATAAATCTCATTATCAGCAACTTCAACTTTAACTTTTTGTCCAATAGTACCAAGTTTTTCATCCATATCCAAACGAGTATCTAATAGCTGTCCATCATGAAGTTCTTCTTTTTTAAATTCTCCGAAAAGAAAATGGTACAGCATACGTTCTCTAGTCATAAGGGGGTCATCATCGAAAGCTTCATTTGAAGGTGCGAATAAAGTTGCAGTTTCTAAACGATTGATTTCGTGTAGAAGTCTAGTACGTTGCAAAGCTGTAACTAGTTTACTAAACCTCTTCTGACTGTAAAGTACATCTGTAATAGTCTTTTTGGCAACAGAAAGATTTGATAAGAGTGAAAGTATAAATGTGAAAAATAATATTATACGTATGTTTAACATGTTTGTTTGGATAAGACTCTATAAAACGATGAGAGAGTGGGTGGTTTGAGAAGTATTATGGGAACAACGGTTGCTTATAAATCATAAATTCAGTCCTATTGATCGGCCCGAATTACAAAGGATCATATATACATACATAAAAAAATTATGCACGAGATATTCAACCTAGCCTTTTTGAATTTTTAAATTACAATACATTTCGAAAAAGTAAAACAAAATAATTCCTATTTTAATAAATATTTACCATCAATAATTCCAAATATGCTTAGAGTGTAACCTACAACCTTCATTCTCTCATCTGATTCGCTTTCATAAGTCATAACCAATCGAGTCTATTTCTGAATCATTCTTTTAAATTTGCTCTCTATTTCACAAGTTCTCGCATCATCAAACGACATGGGCGTTATATGGAATGATCCAGTTCTTTGTTATTTATATTCATCGTCTCTAATCGGTATGCTTTAACTAAATTTCAATTAGATAAGGCGTAAATGTCTAAAATAATAAATTAATGAAAAAAAAAATTTCCCATACATGCCATTTTAACGTATTTCACGTGATTTATGTATCTTTCTGACAAATTTAATCCTGATACAGTAGATGGATGGTTATATTAACCAATTAAAGATATGGTATCTAATTAATCGTATCGCATTTTTCCCCTACTAAGCCGTTAAGCTGGCTGAGAAATTGAAAACTGAACGTAAACCACGACTCAGCTAATATGATTATTGAAGATTTCCCGTGGTAAAAATGATATAATGATTTGTAATGATTTATTTTTCTTATATAAAAAAAACCTCTTTTTCCGCGAAATAATACCTAATTTTAATTTCTTCTTTATAGAAGATGGATATTTCAGGAAAATTTTCAATAACATTAGTTGGTGGTATTATGTTAGGTCAACTTATTAATCAATTGGTGTTTGAGAATAATCACAGTAATATCGTAAACAAACACAAGTATATATCATTTTTTGGGAATAAAGAAAACAAACATTATATTTTTTTTAAAAAAAAAATTGATTTTTAATGATAATAGGTATCCTTATGGAAATACTTTGGATGTCTTGAATAAGGATGCTGATTTCTTCATTGGTAAATTACAAAATGTTTCATTATGCACAATTTTTTACGGACTCACAGCTAATGAAACTTTATATGATTTTTTTTCTATCTATTATATTACTAGGAAATCTCGAAACTGTAAATGATAAAAATAAATGATAGATATTTTAAATATTTAAATTTTGAATTGAGATAAAAACTCATACTTAAATTCCTTTAAATAATTTTTAGACGATTACAACAGAATCTAAAACATGGCCAAAATCATTAAATGTTCGTTTTTTTCCTCGGGTAATTTCAAAAACATCATATAAATTATAAATTCTTTCTTTTCTTTCTTTCTTTTGACTTTATCTTCTCTTTTAATCTCCTCCGAATTTTTATATTAGCACATTCAAGCACTTACACTCTTAACACCACAATTCTCAAATATTCTTCCGCTCACACCTTCATTTGTATCAACAAACCTTTCTCACGTATCAAATTCTAGCCCATTATTCGTTTCTTTAGCAAATGATCGTATACTTGATTATGGTTATGCAGGTTATAGAGAAACTATCAAAACTTTAAACGATAATCAAATTAATTATGCTGGTGTTGGTGATTTTAAAGAACAAGCTATGGATCCTTGTATTGTTAACATTAATGCTCACGATGGTATATCTTAAACGCGCATTTTTAAAAATCATTTTTGACTCATTAAATAAATTATAAATATTCCTTTTTACATACATATATATGTGATGAATTATAGGAACTACTTTGCAAATTGCTTGCTTTTCTGCGGCGGATCATCCACAAGAATGGTCTTCATGTTACAAAAATTCTGGAAAATGTCATATTCCAATTCCTGTATGTAAAAATTTGACCATTTATTTTATTTTATTTTATTTTTATTTTATTTATTTATTTATTTTTTTTTACGTATCTAACAAAAATATTTCTAAATAATTAATTTATATAGAACATTCGATCTCCAAAAGAACATGCAGGCCTTTATTTTATTAGTCCGGTTTCTTCACAAAATTTATTAGAATTTCAAAATCAAGTACAAAAATATCGTAAATATGTTGATTTGATAGTTGTCTCATTACGTTTCAGCCAAAATTCTTCTTGGAAACCTCGATATACTTTAGTTAACTTTGCTAGAAGATTAATTGACGCTGTAAGAATACTAGAACGCGTAATTTTTTAAGTGTTTTATTTTCAAACTTAACTGAAAAATAATTTTATGTATTCAAAAGGGTGTTGATGTTATTCATGGACATTCAAGTCTTCATATACAAGGAATTGAAATTTATAAAGGTAAACCAATATTTTATGGATGTGGTGGTAAGTACTAATGCAAAGTACAGTACTCTTTTTCAATTATTTTATGCATCGAATTTATTAAAAATCACTTTTTCATTAATAGATTTTGTGAATGATTATTTGGTGAATCCAGGTAAATATCGTTTTGTATCTAATCAAAACCGAGATTACAATTATACTTATTCTTTTTTAATGGACAACAATAGAATTTCGAAACGATTTAGGGTTTATTTACACGCTTCATTTGTCAGTCACACCTGCAAAACATATTAAATTTACCAAAATTGATTTGCATCCAAAAAAAATCGATCTTTTACAAGTAAATTTGTTGGAAAAAAAAGAGGAGGAATCAGATTATGAATGGTTAATTGATAAAATGAAATCATTGTGTAATGATTTCGGAACTAAATGTGTAGAAAATCATGAAGGTGGTTTAGTTATTAATATTTGAAATTATTATCTAGAGAGGGAAAGAAATATGAAAAAAAAGGAAATTAAATGATTTAATTAATAGAACGATGGATAATAATAGTGAAAATTTAATAGATATAATGGAAGTTGATATATGTACTTTAGTATTATGCTATTAAAATGCAATGCGATTAATATTTGATTTGCATGAAATTTTTAAATCATTGAAAAGTATATTATACGAAATTTTATATAATACAAAACTAATACAAATCAATATGACTTTCTCTGGCCCGAGCTTAAAATAATAAAATTAAAAGCAAAGGCTTTATCTTTGAATCTTTTTAGTTGATCTGGTTTCTTTTCTACTTAAGTTGGTTTCATCTTTATTATTCTTGGACAATCTCGACAGCGATTTTCGCATGGAACTTGGAAGTTGGAAAGTCTTCCAATTCTTCCAATTAAAATGCTAAATATATATATATGAAAGTAAATGATATATATGACTTTTTATTATTATCTTTTTTATCTCATTATTACTTAATCAACCACGATAATCAATGAAACTGAGAATAATTATGTTATTCACTGATGTCTTCGGAATTTTTCATAAGATTTTATGAAATAAATACTGAATAAATTTGTTGTTTGTCGAGAAAGGAATATTAATTAGTGATTACACCTTATATCAATTATGAATAACGTTGAAGAAGAAGTCAGAAATTGAACAGGGGCCGCAAGATAATTTTTGCAGATATAATCTTGTTTCAGTGAAGAAATATTGTATACAATGTGAGCATTAAATTTTAAATTATAATAAGTTATTAGCAATATGCTTTATTTAAATCAAAATTTTATGAAATCATGTGTTAATTTAAACAATATTCTTAAATATGTGTATAATAGAGGTCCTATTTACTATAATTTATCATCGATATAACTTTGCATTCTTTCGTCTATCCTGCTGGTTCATTTTTCATCTCTAATAAGGCAGTAACGAAGTCATATGCTTTTGCGTAAATTCCGGAGCTATTACTTTCTCTTGGACCAGCCACGTTTAACATCTTAACTTTGTTGTCGTTCATCCAATGAAGGACCTGAGTAATATTGGTCATGATATTGTCATCAAGGAAAACAATTTTCGATGGTTTTTGAAGTTCGCTAGCTTTTTCTATTGTAAGGGCCGTTCCACGATCAGGTGGTGTCGTGGCGGATAAAAGAAGGACCAAAGTAGCATCTGCATCCCGGATATTCCATTCGGTCCTTTCAGAATATAATGAACTGAGCGTTTCAATGAGTGGGTATCGCGATGAAATTGGTCCATCTTCCGCAAGTCTTCCCTTCGGGCACCAACCGGTAATATGAACAAAAGGTTTTTTTGCATCATTAGCACCATTATTGTTAAAGTTTATGGTAGAATTGTAATGTAGTGCAGCATCTAGAGCTGCTCTATCGACGCCTGTTTGTCCGCCAGATCGAATGGTTAACATTATTATGAATGATATTATTGATTTGTCAATTGTCACAAGACATGCTGATCAATAATATAAAGTTTGCGTAACAATTTTTTTTTTCCGTGCTACATAGCCACCGAACATTTCAACTTTCATACAAGTTAAAAGTTATTTTTTTAATACCCAAATATTTTTGTATGGTGATCGGGTTAACGTGTATTTCACGAGTCAAAACTTGAATCATAATTTTAAAGTTTGACAAAGCCATGAAATTTACTAACTTTAGTTTTACGATATTCCATTTTCAATTATTACAAATTCTACCGAGAACAAATAATTTCTTCCTCCTTTGGTGGCTCCATTGTATTGTTTTGGTAAGTGTGATAATTCAAACAACATTTCCAGTTAATTAGTTCACTTGTTTGATTACATTAAAACCCTTGACCCAGTTGACTATTAGTTTTAAGAGCGAAATGGTTGAGTAAAAATACTTTGGACACTTTATAAGTTAAAAACATATCCATGGGTAATTTTTTTAGGTAAGGGAAAAGAAATCTTCTGCAATTTTGAAATTTATTTAAAATATTAGGTGATCATACTACAGATTTTTATATTTTAACCATGATGCAATTATTGCTTTTGTTAATATCAGATAATTGGATCTCTTTACTTTTTGGATGAAACAAAAGGATTGTTGGAATCGAATACATATGTTGCACTAAAGGGGAAAGTGAGTTTGTTTTTATTTTGCAAAGATAGGGTAACTCCTAGTTTGTTGTTCAAACTCAGGAGAATTATTATATCCCAGGTGACTTTCTACTCAGACACCCTAACTTAGTCTGCTGACTCTAGAGGAGGAATTGATTAAGTATTTCCATTATTACTAAATAAAACCAATGCATTACTAATATTATACCGTTCTTACAACAGGCGAAATCAGAATGTTCGAATTGGATGATATCATGCATCATTATAATTTACGTTGCAATAATTTTATCAAAGATTAGGGTCTGAAGAATGATTTGTAAAGTTTTAAATGTTTGTTCAGACAAGTTAATTTTTTATACATATAATAATAATATAGTTAAATAGTTGGGAGAAAGAATATTTGTATTAGAAAAATTAGAAAATAATCATGTCATCAATGACTTCATGAGCAAGAAATAAAAAAATATTAACATAATGACAATTGGATTAATATGGGATATTGAGATTTATTTTACACCCTTCATTTATTAATCACAACAACTTTGATACTGTCTTCACAATTTTAAAACATGTGATATATAAATGACCGGAATCATGAAACATTTTTTAAATTTTGTAAATGGAGTAATAAAACAACGAATATTAGAAGAACGAATGGAATTAAGGAATTTTATGAAATTGATTTATAATTAATTTAAATTTAATTTAAACAAATGTTACCTTTTTTATATAAAAAAAAAAGCAGAACTTCAATAATCGTTGGTTTATATGAGTACAAAAACCAAATACCAATTCTGATAAAAATTAATACCTAATATTAATTTACAAATAATCAAACAAACTATAACGGTTATACAAAAAAAAAAGATGCAATTAGATCGGGTATTAGATGTAGTATAATATAATAAATACATCATTTATTTGATCTTTGTCAAACAATGGGACCCATATAAATAATATATATCATATTAAATATATAATATCAAAAAAAAAGATACTAATATTGCATCATTATAAAAGAAATATGTAATATATAAATTACTGATAAGTAAATAAATAATTATGCAAAAAAATTTAGTAAAAAATAAATATTTACAAAAAAAAAAAGGAACTAATAAAATGACCAAATAATCACAAAAATCCCATATTTGTACTTGAAAAAAAAAAAATAATAATTGTTTTTTTTTTATTTATTTATTTATTTATTATAAAAATAATTTTACGGGAATAAAAAAAAAACTAGTTTATGCATTGCATAAATTATTAATATAAGCTGCTGATAGGGAATATAAAGGAAAAGAAACAAACAAATAACGAATAAAGGAGTTTTTTTTTTAACAAAAAAAAAAAAAAAAAAAAATTCATGGGGAAACTTGATTAATAGTTGGTTGGCTATAGAACTTTGATCTTTATGAATTTAAACAGTGCCACTTTACCAAAATTATAACAATACAATATAATATATATTTTATTTAATAATTGGATTTTATAGATTAAATGAATAAAGTGGCCGCTTCTGCCATAGACTTCGTCTTTGGTTGATATCCAAAAAAAAAAAAAAAATAGGGTTAAAAGAAAAGCAACGAGTTCAGTTTTTATAGTATGATGAATTGAACAAAGACTAACTATAATTTTTTTTTAAAAGAAAAATCCCCACTCCTGACTTTCCTCGGGATAATTATTATACATCCAATCACTTTCCAGATCCTAAGAAAAAAAAAAATTTTTTTTTTATGTGGTATCAAATTATATTTTGCATTTTTGTTTTGTTTTATTATTGAAGTTGAAGAAAGAAAAAAAAAAGAAGCGGGTTTCGTTGTTCTTCGTTGTCATAATTTTATCATACATATGGATACATACAGTACATTACATATTGCATGAAGAGTATATAAAAAACTTTATTCTGAAATTTTCAAGAAAAAAAAACCAGAAATGAACGTAATGTAACGTAACGAAGTGGTTACATGTAGAAGAAACTGTTTAACATTAGTAATTGTTTCGGAACAAGGTTTAATTATACAATAAAGAACAACAATCTAAGTTCTAGATCCTTTGGGCGTAAAAACCTATTATTTAAAAAGCTAGAAATGTATTAATTATATAAGGGTGGTAAAAAGTTTTTGTGTGATAAACGATTGTTTCAAGAAATTTAAGAAAAAAGATGGAAAATTGTGGAAAGACAGAAAAGAGAAAAAAAAAAATTTGATGGGAAAGTAGTCATATTTATAACAAATTTCATTTACTAATCGAATCAGTAAAAAAACAGAGTATTGATTTAATGGATTTAACACGAGAAGTAATAAAATATTACCCAAAAAAAGACACAAGCCATATTAAAATAAGGATTGTCCATTGTTTTTTTTTTATTCACATCCCTGAATCATTGCGAAAGACAAGTTCACATAATCGACTGCGGAATATTATGTCATAACACATCATTGTGTTTTGCACCGCGCCACTTTTGATTATTTAAGTATTTATAATGGGGACAAGACAAAAAAAATCCGAGGCCGAATAAAAATCATTAAAAAACGAAACCAAAAATCATTGTAATTTAACGAATAAAAGAAGAAAAAAAGAGGGATTTACAATTTGAGCGACATTTAGCATAAAAAAGGAGAATCGAAAAACAATAGGATTGCAGATTCAATTCTTTTACCTCCCAACTCTTCTTTATTCTATTAAGTTAAATCTTTATCTAAAAATAATCTTTTTTTTTTTAAAAAAAAAAAAGAATCTTATTTGAAGAATTTTAAATTTCTATTTTTTTTTTAGTGGTGTAAGGAAAGAAATCTTTTTTTTTTTCTTTGGTTGTTATTTGTTGGCGTTATAATGAATAAATTTATACTTTTATGAAAATGATTTACCTTGTTCTTTTTATTTATTTTTTTCAATGAAAGAATATAATTTATCTTTCCTTTTTTCAGTGATAATTTATGAAACATGATTTAGATGTTTTTTTCATAAAAATTGAAGATTTATTGTGGAAATCCATCTATTTATAATGAAATCTATTCAAAATAGAAAAGAAGCTGTGATGATTAAGTTGATAGTCTTGTAAATTATCCTGTAATTATTTGTTTTTGGTTAAACTAAGTTAAAGTTTCCCGCCTTTGCCCGTATTCTAATAAAACCCCATATAAAAAATTTCTCTCTCTTTTTTTTTTTTTTTTACGGAAAAAGTGATTAAGATAATTAATTAAAATTATTAGATAAATTAATATTATGTCTAGAAATAATGAAGTGTGGCTTCTTATCGTGATAAATAAACATCGTGTCCATTGACTTCTTATCAGCGCATGAGTTTAAAAAAAGTAAAAAGTATCTCAGTATCATATTTATTTTTTTATAGTGTTATAGTAATATAGTAGTACCATTGTGATGAGAAGTAGTAAATCAAGTTGGACCCGAGTACATTATCTATCCTGAAATGGTAAGTAGTATTTACTAGTCTAAATTTGGCACAATGAAAAAAAAATATATTAAAAAGAATATTCCGAAAAAAAAATATTATTTAATATATAACCTAAGATTGGAACTAACAATGTATAAAATTCTTTTTAAATAATATATATATATATATATATATTAAAAAAAAAACATTTTTAAATGTTCGAAATTCCTTTGTGAACCAATGAGGTTCTTTTTCTTTCCTTTTTTGCTTAATTAATTATTGTATTTTCTCCTTAATAACAATTTATATATAATAATCCTATTCGTATTAATCAAATTTAAATATTCGGTCATTCGTAGTTATTTAAACAATTGAAATAATCTACCATAACAGGATTTCTTATACGAGTGCGCAATATATAACGTGATAGATTCACGTGTGAATATTCATAACTTTTTAAAACTTGTAACAGTGTAAAAATGTGTAACAAATTAATATATGATAATCATATACTTATATATATATATATATACATATATTGTATATATTGTATATATATTTAATTATTACATCATAAATATATAGAATTTAAGAATTTTTCAGACTTATATTATAATCGACATATCGCCAATGAAATATTAACTAGACTAAACTAAAACTAATTTAGACAAAGATTAGCTATTAACTATACTAAGTAAGAATTAAATACTATAAAATCAACAAGTGATTGTCTTTTATCGTCATATGTGATTTTTTTAATTTATAAAATTTTTAAATTTTATTAAGAAATCATAAACAGAAATAATCCTAATCCTAACCTAATATATTTACTAAGTATGTATATACCAAAATTGGATTTGTGGTTTGGAAGTTTTTTGTTTGCATCTAAAAAATATTTCTTCCAAAGATGGATTAGAATATTAGAATACATTATTTTATTAAGAGAAAAATGTTTGCGATATTATATTACACAATAAGCAAAATATTTATTATAATTCCGAAAAAAGCATATAAAGCGCCAAAAGATCACGTTCTCTTTAGGATTAACTTTTTTATGGTAAGAATGTGATTAACAATGTGCGTTTGATTTATTTGTGGTTTGTGTTTTTTTATTCAAGTAATAATAATAATAATAATAATAATAATAATAATAATGTGTGTATATGTGTGTAAATGTGAATGTAATAATATATTTCTTATTATATATTTATGAATCTAGAATTAATAGTGACTCTGTATGAAGTGACCGGATTAAATCAAAAAAAATTTTGATTTCACTGCCGGTATGATTACCGGTAACCGCCGTGACTTTAAATCTCTGCTTATTTGCCGGGTACTTGATGCATCCCTGTTTATCATTGAATTCATTTATCATTCATTCTTTTAAATATTTTTTTTTTTTTTTTTTTTTTTTTTTTGAAACAATAAATAATAAATACTATGACGATCCTAATGTTATATATAAAACCGTTTTAGCTTTATAAATAAATATGTGACTTTATTATTTAGGATCATCAATCACAACTCCTTTTGGTGCAAGTAAATCTCAAAAGACTTTTTTTTTTTTTTTTTTTTTACCCCACTCTTCTAATTTGAGTTTAATGTGTTCGCCACATATATATATATTTTTTTTCCAAAAATCAGTATAAATGTTATTTATATTTTACTTTAAAAATTTTTAATATATATAAAAATTTTTTTTTTTTTTTT